>CM040239.1:191001900-191221980 GCA_022545495.1 Chrysanthemum lavandulifolium | reverse complement strand
GTCATTTATATGGATTTACGCTTGTTTTCCTCTATATTTCACTTTCGTGTAATTTACGAGCATCGAGATAAAGAGACGCGGACTTAGAGAGTTTATTGGAGATATATGATAGTATGCTCACTATGAAGTAATTACGGCGTAACTCCTCTCTCACATTACACCGTAACAAAAGCGTGACTCAGAAGGCCAACTCAACAGCATATTCCGACGTAACTCCATCTTAGGATTACGCCGTAACTAATTAGGTCAAATGATGTTCCACGCCGCTGCATGATTTTGTAATGTATATTGAAGATACGGCGTAACTCATTCCATGTGTGACACCGTAACCATCTATATCTAGAGCATAATTACCTTGGCTAGACAATTCCGTATAAGAGGCCGCCACCAATTGTAGCTGAAAAGTATGAATTTACAAGATACCACTTGGGGCTAGACGAGAAGTTTTGTAAAATCAGGAAGATCGATACTAAGGAATATATCCGCACCACTACAAATGTTGCTTGGGTCAGACATAATTTGATGAAGGATATGGAGGAAGTTGGCCAAGTTCGTAGGCTACCGTATAGCCCCATGGCTTTGAGTCTAACTTAAAGACTCGTAAATAAAGAAAAGTGCTCTTTCAGGAGACAACCGAATTATCCCTTTTATTTATTTTATTTCCATTTCTCCTGAGTTTTGTGTTTTTAACTATTTTTGCGGAAATCGGAGAAGTTGTTGCAAAGAAATGAACGGGACCTCGATTCGTTCACGCTACTGCAGAACTCATTCCAATGGTTACGCCAGAACACACTTCCAAAGAGCTATCTTCCCGTAGCATTACCAATTACGACGTAATCCTATGCAATGGTTACGCCAGTAGCTACACCCAAGAGCATTTGCTGTGTTTTGCTATAATTACTGTAACTCCTTCTAGAGTTACGACGTAACTATCCTCCTCAGACACTCTTTCTCTTTAAACACAATAACATTGTATTAGTTTTTAAATGAACTTTGTGGGTATGTTCCTTGTAAGCCCTCACGAGACTACACTCGTCCACTTGGGACACCAAGTGGTTTAAAAGGCTTGTTGCATACGCTAAATGCAACCATGATTCCTACGAAAGTGAGTTAGGTTTCTTTTCATTTTTCGTTTTTCTTTTCTTCTTATTTTATAATTATGCTTGTTGGTAGTGTGATTTCAGGGAATGAAGTTTGCTCGTGGATGCTTATGCGAAGGAACGATTCTTTTCGTGGGCCTTCTTTCTTTTTTGGAGTGAATATCAGGGAAGTACTCGCTCTAATTCTACTTTCTCTTCACCTTTATTTAATGTTTAGTACAAAATGGACTTTGTACATTTCAAATGGGGGGACGAGAGTAGAATTATCTCTTGAACTTTATTTTGCCCTCGTTTTTCTAGTTTATTTTGAAAAATTATGCCATTTTTAAAATTTTGACATGTTTTTCTTAACCTAACTAGATTAGACCTTAGCCGAGCACATTATAACCCTTGATATTATATGGTGAGATTAACCTTATCCGTTTCCAAATATTTACCCCAAATCCACCAAATTATGAGTGTACCGGTAGCTTGTAAACTTTAGAACTTGGCCTTTGCATCATTTCGAGACCATAGACGAGGTATGTTGAGTTAGCTTAATGTATTTGGTTTTTTCAGTTTAAAAAGGCAATATTATAGGATTATCACCCAAAAATCCTATCCTTGTGTTTCTATCGATTAGTCACCTCGACTTCTTGACCCCTATGTTAAACCCTTTTGTTGTACTCACCTTTAGTGCAAGATACCCCTAGATACACCCATTTAAGCCATTCCTTTCATTTTGTTCACCCAATATATTTTTTGATACACCCATACACCTTAGCCTACCGTGTAGTCTTTATTTGTGATCAGGAAGTCATTGTTTGCCTAAGTTAAGGGTTCAAGTGGAAAGGTTCGGAAATCACGCTCGCGTCAAAGACATATTTTTGAAGATCATTTAAGACCCCCCAAATTCTCATATTGTTCATCTCAAGTGGGAAATGATATGTTTAGTTGTTATGTAAAATATATATATATATATATATATATATATATATATATATATATATATATATATATATATATATATATATATATATAAAATAAATTAAAATAAAAATTATAGTTATTTGTTGATTGTAAAGTGCGATGTTATAAGCACTATGTTTATGAGCTCATAATAGATTTAGTATCGAGGAGGCCACCTCGGTCACAATTGAAGAATGAAGTTGGCAATCATTGCGCCAACAGCTGAAGAATAGGTAATGTGCCCATCATGACGTCCTCTAATGGCACATCTACTTGATATTTCATGATTCGGTTTCTTAGCCTCGAAACTTGAAATTTGGATGGACGGTAAGCGGTGATGACTTGGTTATAGATTTAGACTATTTGCTTGTTATTTTTACTTTACACCAATTATATCTTATGTCTTATCCTACCCGTTAGTCGTGAAGCGTGTCTAGGTGATGAAGTGAGCAATCTTTGGTGTCTTGGCTATGGATTTGGTCATGTATCATTGATTTTGTCCACTTCGCCGTGACATGTTAGTAATGATGATTCACCCTTAACCTTTGTCGTGTCTACCCATCTTGTCGTCGAGAATTGTTTAGTCCTTAACTCTAGTGGTGGAGATTTGTGTAACCGCCAAGCTTATGATAGAATACATGCTATGACCGCAGGTTGAGTGATCACCCGAAATTGACACTTAGAATAGTTGAGATTCGAGTGTTTTGTTCCCATTTCGTGAGGAGTTCGGCTTTGTTTTATTCTAGCATAAGGGATTTTAAACTTATATTTTCCGTATAATGGGAGATATCTTTTAGAAATTTATCTAATAACGCCTACTTGAGGGCAAGTAGAGTTCGTGGGGGATATTTGATAACATCAAATAGTCCCGAATATTAAGTGTCAATTTCCCGATAATGCTCGTATTTTATATCATTTATATGGATTTACGCTTGTTTTCCTCTATATTTCACTTTCAGGTAATTTACGAGTATTGGAGCTAAAGAGACGCAGATTTGGAGAGTTTATTGAAGATATATGATAGTATGCCCACTATGAAGTAATTACGGTGTAACTCCTCTCTTACATTACGCCATAACAAAATCGTGACTCAGAAGGCCAACTCAATAACATATTACGGCATAACTCCATCTTAGGATTATGCCGTAACTAATTAGGTCAAATGATGTTCCACTCCGCTGCAAGCTACGCCATAACTCTTTCAATGTTTACGGCGTAATCATGATTTTGTAACGTATATTAAAGATACGGCGTAACTCATTCCATGTGTTACGCCGTAACCAGCTATATCTAGAGCATTATTACAGATTTATATAGGTTATGACATAACTCTCAACTTAAATTCTACATTTCACATCATTCACTCCACACACAAAGCAGAGAACGTGAGTAATGGAGTGAAGGCATATCTTGAGGAGCATACAGAGCCATCTCCAAGGGAGAAATCACTCCCTAACGATAAGCATTAGCGATTTATCATTTCTTTTACTTTCAATTCATTTATTTCATTATGTCAAACGTTGAATTGATTGTTTCAGTTAATATGATCGGCTAAGCACCTCTGGTGCTAGCCTATTTATGATTCCTTAATTGTTATGTTTATGTTTACATTTCTTCTGTAGAATTGTTTCTAGTGTATAAATGTATATTTTGTTGGTAGCTACCCTTGTTTCGGTAGTTTTGAATAGTGTCTAGTTGCTTAGGAGAATTGACCAACTGACCCTAAGTAGGTAGACTGACTAGGAAGGGTAAGAATTGACCAACTGACGACCCTTCTTCGCTTGTGCGAACTGACCAAATGATCACCGCCATTTGGATGAACTTACAGTTAGGATGAGTGTCTAAGATGCTAGCGCCCGCACTCATTATTATTAATCTTTCATGTAGCGGAACTTAATGACTTGTCTTAGGGGACTAAAAACAACTGGACTTTCAAGGGTAGTAGCTTGATCTCCGGTGGAAACCTTTGCTCATAGGTTAGGACGAACTGACCAAATGTTGTCCTAGCGACTTAAACCCCCACTTGAAGCAATTGAAAGTAATTAGACGTGAACATAACATGATAGAATGAGTAACTAGGTTAGCACACTTTACCTCTCTTGATCACATCCTTGCCTTTATTTGCTTTCTTTTATTTCTTGCTTTAGTAGTTAATAAATTATTTCAATCTTAAAAAAC
This sequence comes from Chrysanthemum lavandulifolium, assembly GCA_022545495.1. Lineage (NCBI taxonomy): Eukaryota > Viridiplantae > Streptophyta > Magnoliopsida > Asterales > Asteraceae > Chrysanthemum > Chrysanthemum lavandulifolium. The sequence goes on along the minus strand of CM040239.1, from coordinate 191,217,754 downwards.
CATTAAAACTAGTGACATTAGACTTAATTAGAATCCGCTCACATAGCTCTTGGGACGACCTCGGTTTTACCGATTACTACACTACACACGATCGGGTACACTGCCCGTTAGGGCATAAGGTAGACCATAGGTAAATGAGACACTTATAAATATTAAAACCTGGTCAGTAAAGCCTGCATCAGGACAACATTGTACGGGTTATGGTTCGGAGGCACTCTGACAGGGTTTTGGTTAGCATAAGGAGGGTAAGTGATAGGCATAAAGGATGGATGGTTTCCTACAGGGTAAAGAGGGTATACCATGGGTTGCCCATAGGGCACCCATAAGGTTAAGGAAAGCTAGGGTTGCTAGTCTGCCCAATAAGTGGGGGATAGACCCCATGGGGATAAGATTGAGTCTGAAAAGGAGGGTACATACCATGAGGAGGAAGATTTCCTCCTCCATTAATTTGAGGTGGATTTCTTCTCACGGATGCGTGAGAAGGTCAGAACGGAACCCCCGCTTAGTTCTCCTGCCGGCCGCCAAGAGTGATGGCAAGTTAACCTCCGTATTCTCCATTCGATGACTCCTTCCGTTGAAGCCTTCCATTGTTCCTTCCCTTCTAGTCGGTGCCCTCTTCGGAACATCTTCGAAACCCACCGATCTTCCACTCGGCTTTCGACTTCTAGGAGACCCTATCCTTAGCACTGAACGCGTTGCCCCAGGAGCCGAGGGCCTAGTCTCCATCTCGATCTCTTCATCATACTCATCGCTAAAGTATTCCAACTCCCTTCGCATCTCTACGTTCCCAGTATGCCTCCTTCGAGCCATTAATAAAGACTCAAGCGCTTCGAGGTTAGCTTCGACGAACGCAGGACTGATAACTGATTCGGGATTACCGATGTCGGGCATGGTTATTGTGGGTTATTTCGGATGAGATCATGTTGTGAAAGCGGACGCGTTATAGGGAAGGTTGTTAGATCGCTGATCGATTGGTGTCAAGGTCGAGAAACTCGGAGGAGGAGTATCTTCTCTTCCTTGATTCATGCCGTAAAAGTAGTGAGTGTGATATAAGTTTGGAATAATGAGACCAATTGTAGCGGGTCCCACGGATGGCGCCACTGATTGTACAATAAATCGTACGACCAAGCTTTCGATGGTGATCGAAGGGTATGAGGGGTGTTATGCTTGCGCCAAACTTGTAGCCAATCTGCAATAAGAAATAAAAGACACTTCGTTAGTGATCGCAGGGTTGGACCTCGCGAACCACCTCCCAAGTGCGAGTAAGTATGTGATATGTGTTGTAAGTAATGTTGAGAATGTGAAATGTCGTTGAATGAACATACCATTGAAATGACTCGCCCAACCTATTTATAGATAGAAAATAAGCTTGGAGAGTGTTTGAGATAGCCGAGATCATGGGGCATCCCATGATCTCTCGGTAACCGCTAGGCTCCATCCTCACTCTCTCCGTCTTGGCGGGAAAGCTAAGGAGATAGTGGGAATGTGGGTAAGACCAAGTCAATGTTCTCCTTTGTCTTAGTGTAGCCAAGGTCAGACCCCGGAGGGCTTAGGCCTTCGATTGGCGACTTCCCAACTGGTAACCATGTCAATGATGAATGGTTTTACGCCATCGATGACTTAGGAAGATAGACTTGGTCTTTCGTCATGAAGATTCGACTGAGGCCGAAGGGGAGTCCTTCGACCTGATCGGAGGGTACGTCATCAGGAGCATGGGTATCTTCACCACTATCAAAATCATCAAAGTCACAGGCAACATGCGAATCCATATCCTCTGCCACACTAGCAGCTAAGTTTGTAACATGGTAAATGTGGTCATCAATTTCAAAACTAAAATCAATCATGTCCACCTATGGCTCAATGGGGGTGCCCACATCATGCTCTTCAAAATTACTCACATCCAATTCTTGTTGTTGCTGATTCTCCTGCTCAACAAGCTCCTCCATATCAACTACCTCTTCATCAACAAATTTATCGTTAAGTTCTAAAAATATTATCACTCTCTTTGAAGTTCATTTACCATGTCCGTATAATCTTCTTCCTTAACAATATTATCTACAGGATTGTAATGTTGGAATAAGTCATCATCCATAATTGATGATTGTTGCTCAGCTTGTTCTCCACCAGCATCCACACTTAAAGGTTGTTGAGCAGCAGGAGTGTCTATGTCATTTAAAAACCTGGTACCAATGGTTCCATCAGGTTTTCTTGTTGAAGCTTGAGTAGCATTCTCAAGATCAGCCACATTTTCAGTAGGCTCATCCAGCATTTCATCAATAATTTTGGATTTTTTGCTTTTAGCCTCAATATAAACCTCTATCTCTCTATGTGCAGGAACCAAATTCAACAGGTTCATAACATCGTCATCATCAGTCAAGGGTAACAACCCATCATCCAGTGTCTCACCTAGTATCCTAAATAAAGACACTAAAATTTGACGACCATTGTTGACACCTAGGTCATCTAACAATGATTCACACGTATCAAACGTAAACATGTCATAATCAACTAAATCATACCACTCTGTAAGTGGATCAAGATACACCCTTCCTGGTGGTGAGGTAAATCATACCACTTTGTAACTAGAACAAGTTCTGGTTTGATTCTGTGTAGAAAAATAAACATCAACACACACAAACTAAAAACATAAAAAATCATCCTAATGTGTAAACTTATTCCTATTCATATTGTGCATGCGGTTAACATTATATTTAACCAAAAAATCAATACAATTAACAATAACCAAAAACATACCATATAGTTCATCAAGATCACAGATCGGGGAAGATCGGGCTCGGTTTTTCCCAAACGGAAGAGCAATCATCTTGAATTTTTATTTGATCGCGATTCGTATTTGAAAAGTTTAGGGAAGAAATTGCAATTGAAGTTTGAACAATGGGTTTATTGGGTTTTGTGCTAATCGGTGTGTGATCCTTTGTTATCTCTTTCGAGACATGAAACCCTTTGTTTGGTGGCAGCGACGAGCGATGATGTACAAATTCCTCCTATCAAACACCTCGGTATTTGCAATCTTGAAGAAATTAGCAGCAAAGAAGATGGTGTCAAGGCGCATTTAATTGGAAAACCAAATTTAAACATGATTGAATACCATTGGAGTAGTTGGACGAAGGTGGTAACCGAAATGACAAGGATGTATTGAAGGTTTGCAACCAAATTAAATGTGAAAATGTTAAAATTGGAAAGTTTTCGTGTAATAGTTTTCCGTAATGGGCAATGAAGATGAAAATCAACACCGATAGTAATTGATCCCCTCGTTGCTTGTGAAAATCACATTAACTGCATAGCAATGAGATTTTATAGCGAAAGATCGTTTAGTGATAAAAAAGTGTTTATAGGTTATAAACGAAAAATAATAAAAGTTTGAAGATTCGGGGATTAAACATAATGTTTTAAAACCCGGTTCAACCCGGGTGGTTCAACCGGTTGAACCGTTCTGGTTGAAAAATGGGTCACTTTAAACCGAGTCAGCTCGATGGGTTGGGTCGAAAACGGGTCAACCCGCTGGGTTTGAAGCTTCCCGGGTCAACCCGGTTTTCGATGGGTATTAATAGTTTCGTTTTAAAATATATGTTTTCAACATGTCTTTTTTTAGTTTCAACTTTTTACTTTTTGGTTTTTCCTTTATAGATAGCATAGCAGGTACCAACACATTTTGGCGGGCATTTCGCGACGATTAACCTGATAAATAGATCTCGATGGGACCTAATTCCACCGCTTGTATCGGTTTTAACGGGTGCTCGTTCGCTTGATGGCTTTTATTGGTTAGTCGAACCGTGCGCACCGCCCCTCGGTTGAACCATTTGGTCCGGCCGGTTTTCAAAACTATATATACCATCAACTTGTTAGCTAGTATAAAACTTTGTGTGTTTTATTAATTTGTATAATATGTATAATAACATGTAATTTTCTTTTTAGGGTGTTTTAAAAATAACATTAATTAGTGTGTTGAATTATTTTATATTTTGGATTATGTTGTAGCTTGTTTAAATTGTACATTGTGAAAATTTTATTGTACTTTTTAATAAGAGGTGTTATAATTGATTGTTTTTAATTTGGTATATATGCTTTTATTTAGTTGTACAATGTGAATAAATAATTGAACTTTTAAGTAATGAGGTGTTTTAATACGAATACTAATTACATTATGCATTTCCTCACCTTTAACTTTTAAGATTTGTGTGAATTGTGAGCACCAACTGAACTGTTAATTGTTTAATTTCCTCACAATATAAGTTTAATCCTTATGTCAATTTGTGTTAACTTTGTGTTACATCGTTTTTTATGTGATTTCATTATTTTAATTACACCAATGAATTAGTGTACTTTTGTCATTTTATAAGAGTCCGTTTTGTTTATAAGCGGGGTTGGACTAGAATTTGGTTTGGTATAGAATTTGGATTTGGATAGTTTTAAGAGAGAGAAAATATATTTATTTAAATATTTTCTATAATAAATTTTAAATAAAAAAATATTATTTATATATTAAAATGAAGAAGCAAAGCTGAAATGATATATACATGCCGTACAAATTTGATGAAAATGAAAGGATGAGAAAAGAAGAGGCCCCACTTGTAAGAGAAATAAACTCATACCATTCATTTTTATGTGGAATGAAATTTTAAAAATGATTCATTATTTTGATTCAGAAGTGTAATACTAAACATTTGATATTCACATTAAAACCATATGAATCATTCTATACCCCAATACCAAACTACACCTAAATTATGTTTGAACTAGTAGGCTCTTTATTTTAATTAAAAGACCGCACGTCGTTGCAGAAGTATCCGATTATTTTGTTAGAACGTGTCTTTCTTTCTTTTAGTGACATCAAATACTCCGTATTTCTCATTTATCGACTTATGAGTTTCATACAAAGGGGACAATATCTTTTTTGTGTCCCCATCATGGTTATTTTTGAAGCTTATCTCCAAAATGGTTATTTTCAACTCTGCAACTCCGCAACTCCACACATTGCTCGACATGTGTCCATTTTTAATAATAAAAATACTTGTGATTTGATATTTCGTCTTATTATAAATAATGTAAAAAGTCTGTAATACCCTTAATTTAATATATTACTTATCTTCTTCTTCAATACATAAACCCACTTCACCACCACCACATCCACCATTATCACCGGCCACTACACTTCACCCAATGCTTTTATAGTAACTTTATATTTTTTATAGTGTTGGAGCAACTATGTCCGAAAAGGCCAGACACCCAATGCTTTTATAGTTTAATGTTAGCATGATATAATTACTCTTCTTTATCCAAAGATGACATAAAAGGAAGTTATGGAGTACTAAGTACACACGTTCGACATTTATAGATAATTAGCCTTTTATAGATTTTGTTAAATCTTATTAGCTTAGTTGATCCGGGTTATAACTTATAGTAACTCATAAGCATTCTTTTCCGGCTTATTGTTTCAGTTATGGATTTTATAAATTTTGTAATAGTGTTACAGCAGTATGGGTTAAAAAGTGTTAAATAAACACATTTTTTCTTGAAATAAATTTAATCTTATATTTTACTATATTAAACATGGTAAACAAATGTAATCCAATAAGATATAAATGTCAATAATAAATAAATTGAAGTTTATTAATTTTTGTTTAACATGTACCAGCATGATCACCCCTTGCATAATCTCATAAACTATCTATAGAGTAATACACTATCCACATCAACAACTCACATTTTCATACCATTCCTTCACTATTTTTTTTCTTACAATATTGATGGATGACTTCAAAGAGTCAGAAATTCTTACACTAAAAAAATGATTGGATGACTTCAAGAATCAGAAATTAGCATTGGGTATCTGGCATTTAGCAGAATGAAAAAGATCACGTGGTGGGGCAGACGGAGCGATGGGTGGTGGCCGGTGATAATGATGGTGGTGGTGGTGAAGTGGGTTTATGTATTGAAGAAGATGAGTAATATATCAAATTAAGAGTATTATAGACTTTTTACATTATTTATAATAAGACGAAATATCAAATCACAAGTATTTTTATTATTAAAAATGGACACATGTCGAGATCGCATGGAGTACAAGTCATGAATGAGAATGACCATTTTGAAGATAAGCTTTAAAAATGACCATGATGAGGACAAAAAAAAGATATTGTCCTCTTTTTGTACTTTCCTCTTATTTGAATGTCAATCTCACCTACCAAACAACTATCATTAAAATGGATTCATTCCATGATTTCCAAACCCACTTATCAAACGGCTCTTAACGTTCAATGACTCTAATCTATCATCTCACTTATTGTTCTTCGTTGTGTTTGCAAATTATTTTCTCATATATGATAAAATTTAGGGACAATAACTTTAAAAATCATCATACTTGTTAAAAATACTCTTTTGAGTAGGGGTGAGCAAAACCGACCGAATCCCGAATCCCGTCCCGATCCCGAGTCCCGAATCATGTTAGTCGGGCTTGTCGGGTAGGGAGTCGGTTTCGCCGTTAGTCGGTTTCGGCTTGTCGATCGGCCTGACGGCCGAAACCAAAAACAACAAACAAACCGATCAAACCAGATCTCGTCCCGATCCCGAGTCCCGAATCATGTTAGTCGGGCGTGTCGGGCCTGGAGTCGGTTTGTGTTTGCCGCTTGTCGGGATTTGGGCTTGTCGGCCGGGTCGGGTCAAATTTCACTTTTTGAGTATCGAACAACTTTTTTTGCTTATACGGGTACTGAACTTTCACTTTCGGACTTTTTGAAATACTAAACTTTCAATTTCGGACTTTTTAAGGTACTTTTGTGACAATTTTGCCCCTGGAATTTTAATAATTTTAGGGGCAAAAATGTTACAAAGTACTTAAAAAATCCAAAATTAAAAGTTCAGTACCCATATAAGCAAAAAAATTTATTCGATGCCCAAAATAGTATTTTTGAACAAGTATAATGTTATTTTAAGTTATTATCCCTAAAATTTAAAATGTGGTTTTGGTCTTGGTCTTCGTCAATGTGATACAAAATGATTAGGTAGTGATCCTAGGGTAAGGATCCAATGAGAAGAAAACTTAAAATGAGAAGAATGAGAAATAATTATAACCGCATATTTGAGATGCATCGACTTGAATGAGATGCATCTCTATTCATTTAGATGCATCACAATTGGTTTCGAAAGTGATTTTGAAGTGCAAACGATGCAAAATAGTACTAGCAAGAAATTTGACTCAATGGAGACTTAAAAATACATAGTGATTTGTATAACTTGATGAAATGCATCTAATATACGATATGCATCTAATTTTTACTAGAAAATATATCAGAATGCATCTAAAAATTAGGATGCATTTAAATCAAAACGATGCATCTTTAATACGTAGCTTATAGTTATTTCTCATTCTTCTTATTTTAAGAATTTTTCTCATTTGATCCTTATTCAGCGATCCTAAAGTTACAACTCTCATATCTTCACAACCACACATCTATCATTTTATCCATCAGATTTTTAATACATTTCTTATACGAGGAAGAAGATTACTGATCTAGCAATCTTACAGGTACTCGCTTTATGAATCAATTTGTATGTTTTTTATAGGATATATGTTGCTTGAAATGCTTGTATACGTCTATACGATGCATGGTTTCATTTTTTATTGCACTTTTATGTTTCTTTTATTAACAAAACAAGCATGATAAATCCAGTTCAAAGCTTCATCAATATTACTCACAATGCATGTAGTAAAGCAAAATGTCGGGTTAATATATGTGGGTCAGTGGGTGAGTTTCATAGGAGGACATCAAGAGGATTTTAGTTAATCCTCTTTGCGTTCGTATGATAATACTGAAACATATTTCCAAATATAATTCCTTGTGAAAGACCCTTTACTAGACTTTCGGATATGTACGTATACTGGCCATTATTCAATTTATTGACTTTGGCAAATCTAAAGTCTGTTAATGTGTTGTGAAGTCTAATATTAATATGACTAGATATTAATCTTGACAGAGCATGTTAGGGATACATGAATTTATAGCACATAAAAGTGTTTACAAGAAAACAAGTCCAAACACTTTTTTTTTTACACTTCATAACTGTTTATTTATTACTAACAAATAAGAATAGATTCAACAAACTAATCTCTCGTGATCTCGATTCTCTTTCTTTTTCTCGGACAAAGAAATGGTTGATGCTTTAGTAATCACCGCCGAGGGATATTAGAAAAGTGGTGTCCATAGTCGCTAACAAAATTTCCATTGTAATCGGGTTATGAAGATAAGTCGATCGAATTCCATGATACGTTGGATATGATTTGGGCAAAGCTAAGCGATGCCGAGGGAAAAGGGCACAGGGTGTGATGGTGGCCGAAACCACCGAAAAGCATACTGATGAAGTCGATGATGTGTTGATGATGTTCAAGATGAAATGTCAGCGAAAGTGAAGAAACGAGACCAAAGCTAGAGAATTTCCCATTCCAAATTTGGAAAAGCTAAAATTTGGTAGTGAATATTGGGTTAATCCTAATCGACCCAACCCAACACCCAAGTCAACACCCATACGACCCGGTCAACGCAGAAGTCAAAGACAAAAGTCAACGAAGATGCTTTTGACGCTTAAAAGATAAGCATAAAATTAATCGCTATTTGGCAGTTATAACACCAAACCGACATAATTGTTGGGTCTTTTAACCAACATGTCGCTCACTTGTACCCTTTCTAAACATATAAATAGATAGGAACTTTGTACAAACATTCATGACCGATAAATAAGAAAACTTTCTTGATTCAAATCATTTATTGTTATTTTGGTATATCGTTGATTAAAGATCCAGAACTGGGCCAACAATTGGTATCGTGAGCCACAATCATCATATACCAATCTTTTGTTTCGTCTCGTAATCAAAGAATGCTTTTGTTTCCGATTTTTTCTCGCAATTTAAATCGACACAAAATCACAAAAGATCATTTTTGTGTTTCTACTTGTAAGAAAATCTTGTCAATAGACAAACATTAACATCAAAACAATTGTTACCCAATCCAAAAATCGTAAACGATTAAAAATCGATATCCCTTTGATTCAAAAACAAAATACAAAACCAATCCGATAACCTACCATCAAATTAGGGCGTAAATTAAAGATTCAAAATTAGAACAAACACACCGTTTTAAACGAATCAAGCCTGTAAGGATCAATTGAAACTCCAATTGATTCATTAGCAACCCAATCGCAAAATTACTCACTGATCGAAAACCCCAAATAAGCCAAACCCTAGGTTTCAAATTGAGGAATAATCGTGCTCAGAAGAACACCATACCGAGAAAGAAGAAGGGCGGTCAAAACCATAGCCATCAAAGGCCGGTCAACCGTCGTTAATTGGAGTAGAAGAAGAAGATCAAAGTTATCTTCTTAAGAGAGAGAGAGAGAGACTGATATACTGTCTCAGAAAGAAAGAAAAAAAGAGTACGCGTGTTTTTTTTATCTCAAAAGGATAAGAAAACAAAAGAGTTATAGGGGCGTGTACACACTAAGTGCAAAACAAGGATATTTTATTTAGTAGGCATCGGGTTAAACCATCAACCCCTCCAGGTTCCAAAAGATTTCAAAACCACCTTTCATTTTTTTTTACTTTATATATTTTGATATATATTGTTTTTATTTTGATAAGTTATTTTAAAAAATTTTTAAAATCTTGTCATATTTTTGGATAGTATATTAACCTAGTATACTGATTAGGAATAACATTTAAAGTGGAATTAACTTTAGGTTATTCGTTTTTTTAAATATATAATCTCCGAGGATAGTTTTGGATTTAAAAACCAGTCCTATAAAGTTTTATACCCTATAAGGAAAAATAAAACATTTTTACAACACACCTCGTGTTAGATTTTTGGAGATATTTTTTATTGTCAATATTTTAAGATATGACGAAAGGAAGTGGTAATAAGGAACCTAGTACTAACAGTACACCCCAATTTCAATGCCCAATTCTAAAGCCCGCGAATTACTCATTATGGGCAATTCGCATGAAAATTATTCTCGAAGCAAATAACTTATGGGAAACAATAGAGCCGACTAAGTCGACTCAACCCAATAAGACAAAAGAGAAAACCGCTATTGCTTTCCTTTATCAAGCCTTACCCGAGGAACAATTACTTCAAATAACAAAGCACAAAACCGCGAAGGACATTTGGAATGCTTTGAAAACTAGACACATTGGCGAAGACAGTAGTTCAACAAGTAAGATTGCAAACACTCAACTGATTTTGAGATGTTACAAATGAAGGAAGACGAGACAATTGATACCTTTGCTACAAAACTCACAACACTCATAAACAAAGCCGCTAGTCTAGGACACACCATAGAAGATGAAACCTTAGTACGAAACTATTAAATGTCAGACCCGATAGGTATCTCGCAAATAGTTGCATCAATAGAGCAACATCCGACTTAAGTGAAATGACGATGGAAGAAGCAATCGGGAGACTCAAGACATACGAGGAAAGAATAAAGTTTAAGAAGTACAAGGACAATAACGATCAATATAAGTTATTGTTTACACATCACAAGAATAACATTACCACGGACATTGTGAAAATGTGGACATGATTTGTTATAGACTAAGAAAATAATTTCAAGGAAAAATCAAAAGGCAACTCAAATAAATTTACTCATGATAAGAGTAAGGTGATGTGTTTTAAATGTAAGGAGTATGGGCATTTTGCAAACAAATGTCCATCAAAGAAAGAAGAAGAATCTAATCTCATCAAGAAGATTTAGAACCAACATTGCTTATGGCAACTGTGAAGAAGAACCAAGAAAACATGATCACCCTAATTAAGGAAGATCACAACAACGGGTGGAAATAACTGTAAGAACATGATCAACCCGAAATAAGGAAGATCACAACAAGAAAGGTGGAAATAACCGTAAGAACATGATCAACATGGACATAATGAAGATCACGTAAGAAAAGGTGGAAATAACTAGATCAACATGGACATAATGAAGATCATGTAAAAGGTGGAAATAACCAAGATCAACATGGACATAATGAAGATCACAAGAAAAGTGGAAATAACCGATCAACATGGACATAATGAAGATCATAGAAGAAGGTGGAAATAATCAAGGAAAATTGATCTACCCGACATAAGGATGATCACAAAAATTAAAAGCTCGGGATATGGATGTAACCGTAAGATGAATCAAGAAGACTTAAAGACTTACGCCACAAATGATTGATTATGGGGAGAATATTGTTAATCCTAATCGACCCAACCCAAATAACCCAAGTCAACACCCATACGACCCTGGCCAACGCAGAAGTCAAAGACAAAAGTCAACGAAGATGCTTTTGATGCTTAAAAGACAAGCATAAAATTAATCGCTATTTGGCAAGATAACACCAAACCGACATAACTGTTGGGTCTTTTAAACCAACATGTCGCTTCACTTGTACCCTTTCTAAACATATAAATAGATAGGAACTTTGTACAAACATTCATGACTGATAAATAAGAAAACTTTCTTGATTCAAATCATTTATTGTTATTTTGGTATATCGTTGATTAAAGATCCGTAAAACTGGGCCAACAATTGGTATCAGAGCCACAATCATCATATACCAATCTTTTGTTTCGCCTCGTAATCAAAGAACGCTTTGTTTCCGATTTTTTCTCGCAAATTTAAATCGGACACAAAATCACAAAAGATCATTTTTGTGTTTCTACTTGTAAGAAAATCTTTGTCAATAGACAAACATTAACATCAAAACAATTGTTACCCAATCCGAAAAAAAATCGATTTACCGTCCATGTTGATCAACCCGAAATAAAGTCAAACTTTTCATCTCAAGGCGAAATTGTTTGCTTGTGGAATGGGTGGCATGGGAAGACTACTTTGGCTAAGTTAGTATACAATAATCCCAAAATCGAGCAACATTTTCATGTTAGAGCTTGGTCAGTGTGTCTCATAAGGTTGAAGTCGATACACTTCTCGCAGACATTCATGAGTCTCTTCAGGAGAGAAAGTTAAGTCCCTTACGAGGTTAATCTAATTAGAAATCTTCAAGAGAAGTTGGGATCCAAAAATATTTGCTAGTTCTAGACGACGTCTGGATGAAGAGTCGGCATATTGGGATGAGTTCAGAGGTGTATGCTACATGTAAATTCGGTGAATGGAAGTGGCATAATTGTTACTACGCTGAAACTAAACATTTGTAGGAATGATACCATTGAGGATTCAGATCCTTTAGGAAGTCTTTCGATGATGAGTGTTGGTCCATGTTTAAAGAGAGAGCTGCCACTGCTGCTAGCATTTGAGGAAATAGGCGTGATATTGTGAAAAGTGTTGTGGTTTGCCTTGTTGGTAGATATACTTGAAGCATGTCACACATTACAACACCGACAAAGGCAAGTGGTTGTCCATCCAAGAAAGCAAGGTTTGGGATGAAGAAGAAAGGAGTAGAGTTCAAAGCATCTTGAAACTTAGTTTTAACAATCTACTGTTCTATGGTCAAACAATGCTTTATACATTGTTCGATCTATGAGAAAGATAAAGTCATCAAAAGGGAAGAAGTTGTCCAACCTGGATGGCTTTAGGTTGGTTCGCATGATACAACGAGAAACAAAGAGATGGAGGAGTGGAAATGATATTTTCCAAATTCTTGTGAACAATTCTCTGCTTCAAAACGTTACAAAGGATCAACTTGGTGACATTGATTCATGTCGATGCATGATCCGGTGCATGAACTTTTGTTATCTCTTTCGAGACATGAAACCCTTTGTTTGGTGGTCATGACGAGCGATGATGTACAAATTCCTCCCGCCAAACACCTTGCTCGCACTCAAAATATTACAATGATTCATTTCCTTTTAAATTTGAAAAGGAAGTGACAACTAGAACTCGCACACATTGTTCTTTGAGGTTGAGTCAAGAACATATCACTCAATATTTCAAGTGCTCAGTATCATAAAGTCGAGTTCATCTAGCCTAAATGAGGTACCGAGTCAATCGGAGAGTTGGTGCATCTTAGGTACCTCGATCGTTATATACCAAAGATCGTAACCCTTCCAAAATCTATTGGTAAACTTTACCATTTGCAAACTCAAGTCAAGTCATTCTTCTTCTCTATAGAATTCCCACAGAAATGAGAATTTGATAAGCTTGCGCCATCTGTGTATGATTCACGTGTTCAAGTCGTTATGACGATGGGGCTATTGACTTCTCTTCTAACATTGCCATTCTTTCAAGTGGGCGGACAAAAAGGACATCAAATAAGAGCTATGCCATTTGAAACACCTTGGTGGAACCCCAGATTTGCAATCTTGAAGAAATTAGCAAAGAAAGAAGATGTCACAAGGCAGATTTAATTGAAAACCAAATTTAAACATGATTGAATACCATTGAGTAGTTGGATGAAGGTGGTAACCGAAATGACAAGGATGTATTGAAGGTTTGCAACCAAACCGCAAATGTGAAAATGTTAAAATTGGAAAGTTTTCAGTGATAGTTTTCCGTAATGGGCAATGAAGATGAAAATCAACACCGATAGGAATTGATCCCTGCCAAGCTTGTGAAAATCACATTAACCGATTGTCACAACCGCCTCAATATTCCGATGCCGAAGACCTACCACTTCTTCGTGATCTAGTTATAGATAATATGGACATGGTAACGCCATTAAGTAGTTCTTCGATCAAGGAAGCCTTTGTCTCCATTGTTGAGATCATTGAAACTCTCGTACGAGAAACCTCGAGAAGTGGACAAATGCAAGAGTTGAATAGCTCAACGATGTTATCTCCAAATCTTGAGAAGTTACATATTAATGATTGCCCAAAGATCATTCTTTAGATGAATCTCTTCAACACCCTCTAGTTTCTTTATGGATATGGTATTGTGAAAATTTAGAGTCCGTCCAAGCATACAAGGCCTCACATCTCTACGCCTTTGAATATCTTCCATCGCCCTAGTCTATCGAAATACCCGATTTGCACAACCGAGATGTTCTTTCAAGGACCTATCACGAAATTGCTACAAGTCGACTTGTTTGCTGTGGGATTCAATCGCCTTCCTTGTTGAACAGCTTTGCATATAGGTCCATTCTCGAGAAGCCCATTCTTTCCCAAGTCTCTCTGCATCGAGAAGTTGGGAAACAATCTAATAGTTTACACTTGTATGGTCGGGAGCATCGGGAGTCACTCCCTAAGACATAAAACACCTCAACACACTCGAGATTTAGACATTGTTGATTTGAGTTCGAGTATCGCTTATTTGGTTAACCAATATGTCATCTATTCGAGATATAAGTTTGTTCAACTAGTGTTAAATTAAACGGTAAACAGATAAGAGGTTGACGTGGACGAATATTTTGATTTTTGATGCTTGTTTCATGCAAAAAGATAAAATTTAGAAGTGAGCCTGATGATACACGTATTCTTTGAATAGACGACCAGTGCATAGCAACGAGATTCTATAGAGAAAGATCGTTTAGTGATAAAAAAATGTTTATTTATTATAAACGAAAAATAATAAAAGTTTGAAGATTTTGGGATTAAAAATAATGTTTTAAAACAACCGTTCTGGTCGAAAAACGGGTCACTTTAAACCGAGTCAGCCCGATGGGTTGAGTCGAAAATGGGTCAACCCGCCGGGTTTGAAGCGTCCCGGGTCAACCCGGTTTTCAATGTGTATTAATAGTTTCGTTTTGAAATATATGTTTTCAACATTTTTTTTTAGTTTCAACTTTTTACTTTTTGGTTTTTCTTTTATAGATAGTATAGCAGGGTACCAGCACATTTTGGCGGCGGCTACCGTGTGAAGATTAACCGGATAAATAGATCTCGATGAGACCTAAATCCACAAGTTTGTATCGGTTTTAACGGGTGCTCTCTTGTTCGCTTTTGGATGGCTTTTATTGGTTAGCCGAACCGGTGGCGACACCGGTTCCTGGTTGAACCATTTGGTTCGGCCGGTTTTCAAAACTATATATGCCATCAACTTGTTAGCTTGTATAAAACTTTGTGTGTTTTATTAATTTGTATAATGTGTATAATAACATGTAGTTTTCATTTTAGGGTGTTTTAAAAATAACATTAATTAGTGTGTTGAATTATTTTATATTTTGAATTATGTTGTAGCTTATTTAAGTTGTATATTGTGAAAATTTTATTGTATTTTTTAATAAGAGGTGTTTTAATTGATTGTTTTTAATTTGGTATATATGCTTTTATTTGGTTGTACAATGTGAATAAATAATTGTACTTTTAAGTAATAGGTGTTTTAATAAGAGTATTAATTACAATATGCATTTCTCTCACATTTGACTTTTAAGATTTGTGTGAATTGTGAGCACCAACTAAACTGTTAATTGTTTAATTTCCTCACAGTATAAGTTTAATCCTTATGTCCATTTGTGTTAACTTTGTGTTACATCATTTTTATGTGATTTCATTATTTTAAGACTAAAATACACCGTTGGTCCCTAAACTTGTACCAAAGCATCACAGTGGGACAAAACTGGGCCTTTTCATCGCCACATGTCCAAAACATGGCCTTTAAATGCCAAATTAGTCCTTTGACAAAGTCAAAGTCTGATTTTTGTTTTGTAGTCGAGGGTATTTTAGTCCATACACATTTATACTTTTATAACACATTTATATTTTAACCCTTCATCTTTCATCCTCGCCATCATCTCCCAAATCATTCATCTCCCAAATCATCATCTCCTAACATTCATATATCCTCGATATATCTTTGTAATTTTTCTTTTATTGTGTATATCTATCTATATCTTGTGTGGTTGTCATGTGTATTGCTATTAATCGTGAATGAAGGTCTAGTTATCGCTTTTATTACTGTGACTATAGAAAGATTAAGCATATATCCTGATACGGTTTTCCTTGTTTGTCGCTCATCGCATATGAACTTTGTTCACCAAATCATAACTAGACAAGTGAATGTTGTATTTCCATGAATATCTTACTTTTTCTTATATCCAACTTTTATGCAAAGTTATGTTAGAAAAAGGGTGTATACCGCCCATGAACAACAATGATCTCTTTAGGACTAGTGATTAATGCGATCGCTTTTCAGGAAAAGGATCACCATTGTATTATAAGTATATTTAATGTTCGTGCCTTTGATTGTTCCTTTAAGTGCTTGTGCTATATGTTTTGTACTAAAATTTATCAATTTTCGCTTTTATCTTCCATAATCAAAGTTTTGACATCGAAAATATATTTTACAGATGGATTTTATGTGGAGATTCTATCTCGCCTTGTGAGCAAGGTGTTAGACATGTGTTTAATGCTTATTATATGATGTTATGCTTATATTTTACACAACGAGCCATGGGTAGGATTCTTGAAATGTGCTCGCTAACAAAGTCGAGTCTTTTGTGTGGTATTTCGTGTGCCCTACTAATTATCACGCTTTTTGGCTATGCCCTATTGACTTCCTACATTAGTATATACATGATATATAAAGGCGATAACTAGACCATCATTCATGATTAATAGCAATACACATGACAACCACACAAGATATAGATAGATATACACAATAAAAGAAAATTACAAAGATATATACAGATATATGAACGTCGGGAGATGATGATTTGGCGAGATGAACGATTCGAGGAGACGATGACGCGATGAAAGATTAAGAGCTAAAATACAAATGTGTTATCAAAGTACAAATGTGTATGGACTAAAATACCTCGACTACAAAACAAAATCGACTTTGACTTTGTCAAAGGACTAATTTGGCATTTAAAGCCCATGCGACCGCCATGAAAAAAGCCCGCTTTGTCCCAATCGTGACGCTTTGACAAGTTTAGGACCAACCATGTATTTTAGTCTTATTTTAATTACACCAATGAATTAGTGTACTTTTGTCATTTTATAAGGGTCCGCTTTGTTTATGTGGGTTGACTAGTGATTTGGTTTGATAAATTTGGATTTAGTAGTTTTAAGAGAGAACATATATTTATTTAAATATTTTATATAATAAATTTTAAATAAAAAATATTATTTATATATTAAAATGAAGAATCAAAGCTGAAATGATATATATATGCCGTATAAATTTGATGAAAATGAAAGGATGAGAAAAGAAGAGGCCCCATTTTAAAAATGATTCATTATTTTGATTCAAAAGTGTAATACCAAACCTTTGATATTCACATTAAAATCATATGAATGATTCTATTCCCAAATACCAAATTGCACCTAAATTATGTTTGAACTAGTAAGCTCTTTATTTTAACTAAAAGACCGCATGTCGTTGAAGAAGTATCCGATTATTTTGTTAGAACGTGTCTTTCTTTCTTTTATTGACATCAAATACTCCGTATTTCTCATTTATCGACTTATGAGTTTCATACAAAGGGGACAGTATCTTTTTTTGTGTCTCCATCATGGTTATTTTTAAAGCTTATCTCCAAAATGATCATTCTCAACTCTGCAACTCCGCAACTCCACACATTGCTCGACACGTGTCCAATTTTAATAATAAAAATACTTGTGATTTGATATTTCGTCTTATTATAAATAATGTAAAAAGTCAATAATACCATTTATTTAATATATTACTCATCTTCTTCTTCAATACATAAACCCACTTCACCACCACCACCGCCACCATTATCACCGGCCACTACACTTCACCCAATGCTTTTATAGTAACCTTAGATTTTTTATAGTATTGGAGCAACTATGTCCAAAAAGGCCAGACACCCGATGCTTTTATAGTTTAATGTTAGCATGATATAATTACTCTTCTTTATCCAAAGATGACATAAAAGGAAGTTATGGAGTACTAAGTACACACGTTCGACATTTATAGATAATTAGCCTTTTATAGATTTTGTTAAATATTAGCTTAGTTGATCCGGGTTATAACTTATAGTAACTCATAAGCATTATTTTCCTGCTTATTGTTTCAGTTATGGATTTTATAATTTTTGTAATAGTGTTACAGGAGTATGGGTTAAAAAGGGTTAAATAAACACAATTATTCTTGAAATAAATTTAATCTTATATTTGATTATATTAAACATGGTAAACAAATGTAATCCAATAAGATATAAATGTCAATAATAAAGAAATTGAAGTTTATTAATTTTTGTTTAACATGTACCAGCATGATACATATCAAAAAACCCTTTGCATAATCTGGTAAACTATCTATAATGTAATACACTATCCACATCAACAACTCACATTTTCATACCATTCCTTCACTATTTTTTTTTCTTACAGTATTGATGGATGACTTCAAGAGTTAGAAATTCTTACACTAAGAAAATGATTGGATGACTTCAAGAATTAGAAATTAGCATTGGGTATCTGGCATTTAGTAGAATGAAAAGATCAGGGTGGTGGGGCAGACGGAGTGGTGGGTGGCGGCGCGATAATGGTGGCATGGTACAAGAGGGTTTACGTATCAAGAAGATGAGAATATATTAAATTAAGGGTATTATAGACTTTTTACATTATTTATAATAAGACTAAATATCAAATCACAAGATTTTTATTATAAAAACGGACACATGTCGAAAGATCGCGCTGGAAATATGGAATGAGAATTAATTATTTCAAAATAATCTTTAAAATGACCATGATGAGGACACAAAAAAAATATCGTCCCTTTTGATTTTTTCTCTTATTCGAACGTCAATCTCACCTACCAAACAACTATCATTAAATGGATTCATTCCACGATTTCCAAACCCACTTATCAAACGGTTCTTAACGTTCAATGACTCTATCTATCATCTCACTTATTTTTGTTCGTTGTGTTTACAAATTATTTTCTCATATATGATAAAATTTAGGGACAATAACTTTAAAAATCACCATACTTGTTGAAAATACTTTTCGAGATCGAACAATTTTTTTCTTATACTGCATCGAATTTTCACTTTGACTTTTGAGATACTAAACTTTCAATTTCGACTTTTATGATTTCAGAACTATTTTGCCCATGGAATTTTAGTAATTTTAAGCAAAACGTTACAAAGATCTCGAAAAGTCCGAAATTAAAAGCTCAAGACTATATAAGCAAAAATTTATTCAGAACCCAAAAGAAAGATTTTCAACAAAGATAACGTTATTTTAAGTTATTATCCCTAAAATTTAAAAGGATTAAGATCCTCTCAGTCATGATACAACTCGACTCAAGTTAGATTATCGTGAATATCGGATTGATTCAATTGGCTCAAATCAAAAAGCTGTTGATTTGTTGCATGGATCAAATCCAATTACCATAATTATACAACTCGACCAAACAGATACAACAGAGGATCTTGCTCCAATTTAAAATGACTTGGTCTTTGATTTTGGTTTTGGTCTTGGTCTTGGTCTTCGTCAATGTGATACAAAATGATTAGGTAGTGGTCTTAAAGTTACATCTCTCATATCTTCACAACCACATATCAATCATTTTATCCATCAGATTTTGAATACATTTCTTATACGAGGAAGAAGATTACAGATCCAGCAATCTTATAGGTACTCGCTTTATGAATCAATTTGTATGTTTTTTTATACGATATATGTTGTTTGAGATGCTTGTATACGATGTATGGTTTCATTTTTTAATACACTTTTATGTTTCTTATTTTAACAAAACAAACATGATAAAATCCAGTTCGCGGCTTCATCAATATTACTCACAATGCATGTAGTAAAGCAAAATCTCGGGTTAATATATGTGGGTCAGTGGGTAAATTTCACACGAGGATATTAAGAGGCTTCTAGTTAATCCTCTTTGCATTCGTATGAAAATACTGAAACATATCCATAAATAATTCCTTGTGACAGACCCTTTACTAGTCTTTCGGCTATATACGTATACAATTATTCAATTTCTTGACTTCGACAAATCTAAAGTCTATTAACGTGTCAAATCTAACATTAATATGAACATGGGTGATAAACTTTCACTATAGTACACTTTTGACATTTTTTTAAATGCCGAAGTATTTAAAGGACATGAATTTAGGACATAAAAGTGTTTACAAAATAAGAAAGTTCAAACCAACGCCTCCTGGTCCAATGCAGACGAGATTTTACCTTCTGTGCAGCGCCTCAAAATGAAATCAGACAGGCAATAGGGTTTCCTCCGCTGCAGAAAAGTGAAGGGTGCAATCGCTTTTCAGCTGACCCAACCCTATTACAAGGCTTCCTACGCCAAGATTAAATACACAGAAATAGCACAATCGCTTTAAAAAAAAATAATAAATAAAAAATATTCAAACACTATATTTTAAACGGTTAATTATTTAAATACTAGTAGTTGTTTAAGAGGATAAAGTTTATCTTTTGACCGCATTCTAATAAAATTGATAAATTAAATTAGCCTTCCATTTTGCAAATTGATTTGTGAAGCACAAAAGTTAGGGTCTAATGCATGTGAAAATCACAAAACTTGTGAAAATCTTCATAAATTGCAAAACAAATTCATATATTTAGCGAAGCGGTTTCATAATTTGCGAAATGATTTTATAATTTAAATATGAAATAACTATGTTTTCTCAAAACGTGTGGTTTTTGTTATTTGACAATTATTTTGATAAGGAGGGGAGTAGTTTGTATAGATGTGACTCAAAACCTTGATTCTCTTCATATTCATTAAGTCAATATATTTAATAAAGAGTAAACTGCAAAATACATCCCCTCAGCTTATGCTGACACCTTACATCCTCGTCACAAACTATTTGGCCATTACATCCTTCGTTACCAAACGTTACCATTATACATCCCTCATCACTAACTCCGTTAGTTTTCGCCGTTAATCGCTAACGGAGGGCTATTTTGGTCTTTTACGCACTACAGTGGATGTATTTTGCAAATTATTTTATACTTTACTTTTTTTTTTTTTTTTTTTTTTTTTTAATTTTATTATTATTATTATTATTATTATTCCGAAATGTTTGTAAAAATCCAAAATTTTGTAAAAATTCAAAATTTTGTAAAAATTCAAAATTTTATAAAATTCCAAAATTTTATAAAAAATTTATAAAAATTCCAAAATTTTATAAAAAATTATTAATAATTCAAAATTTTATAAACTATTCGATAAAATTTTTATAAAAATCCGAATTTTTTATAAAAAATTCAATTTTTTATAAAAATTTTCTTTTTCTGCTTTTAATACTTTTAGACGGAATTTTTATAAAATTTTGCAAAGTATTCAAAAATATATATATATATTTGTCGAAATTTTTAGAAAAATTTCGAATTTTTATAAAATTTTATAAAATTTATAAAATTTTATAAAAAGTCCAAAAATTTTATAAATTTTTTTTGTAGTGAGTTATGTGAAGTGACGAGAAAGATAACGAAAATACGTGCTTTAGAAAGATAAATGAACGACTCATTACCCAATAAACAAGAGAATGCTTTTTTTCCGCTTTCTTCCTCACCATTATCATCGCTTTCCTTTCCTTTCTCAAATTTGAACCAAACAAACCCTAAAATCTATACAATAAGCAAAGGATACGAGTAACCAAACGCTACATATATAGCTAATTGGTAACACAAGATACGAGTAACCAAACGCTACATATATAGCTAATTGGTAACTATGTATCTAATCAATTTTTAAGGCCAAATCGATTTTTCATTATTTTATATAAAAATAGAGTAAACCGCAAAAATAGAGTAAATCGCAAATTTTATAAAAATTTATAAAAATTTTATAAAAAGTCCAAAAATTTATAAAATTTTATAAAAATTCAAATTTTTCTAAAAATTTCGACAAATATATATATATATTTTTGAATACTTTTATGCAAAATTTTATAAAAATTCGCCTAAAAGTATTAAAAATGTAAAAAGAAAATTTTTATAAAAATTGAATTTTTTTTTATAAAAATTCGGATTTTTTTTATAAAATTTTATCGAATATTTTATAAAATTTTCGAATTATTAATAATTTTTTTTATAAAATTTTCGAATTTTTATAAATTTTTATAAAATTTTGGAATTTTTTACAAAATTTTCTAATTTTTACAAAATTTTGATTTTTTTTTTTTTACAAACATTTCTAATAATAATAATAATAATAATAATAAGAATTAAAAAAAAAAAAAAAAAAAAAAAGTATAGTATAAAATAATTTGCAAAATACATCCCCGGTGCGTAAAAGACCAAAATAGCCCTCCCGTTAGCGAAGAATCCACTAAAACTAACGGAGTTAGTGACTGTGGATGTATAATGGCTAACGCTCGCTAACGGGCGATGTAACTACCAATAGTTTGTGACAGGATGTAAGGTGTCAAAACCAGAACCACGCGGATGATTTTGCAGCTTACTTTAATAAATTAATCCCGTAATTTTTTTCTCAACAAAGAAATGGTTGATGCTTTAGTAACTGTCACCGAAGGAATACTAAAAAGGCGCTGTCCATGCTCGCTAATCTAACTTGCCATTGCATCGGGCTACGAAAATAAGTCAATCGAACTTCACAAGACATCAAGATGATTCGTAAAGCTAAGTGATGCCGAGGGCAAAAGAGTACACAGAGTGGATGGAACAAATAAAAACGAGTCGATATAGCCGATGATGTGTCGGATGAAGTTCACTATGAATTGTCGAGGCTGAGTCAAGAACGATACTGTGGTAACAAGGCTAGAAAGATACCCCTGCTTCCGAATTTGAAAAGTTTTTATTTAAAAGAGAAATGGGTCATAAAATCGAGAACATTAACACAACCTTTTCTCGATTTGTGAATCGAGCAAGCAAACCTCTGACTACAAAATGAAAAGATTAAACCACCGGGAATAGTCACCCCTGCAATCGCTCCACTTAGATGAATTCAAGGTAGTCGAGAAAGAAAGAAGAACTACACATTGTCGAGCTTTTAACTAATTCAAGAGAAGGAGAAAGACTTACCATTGTTCCCATCATGGAACGGGTGGCATCGAAAGACTACTTGCTAAGTCGGTATACAACAATCCCAAAATCGAGCAACATTTTGATGTTAGAGCTTGGTCAGTGTGGTCGCTAAGGTCCAAGTCGACACGCTTCTCGCAGATATCTATGAGTCTCTTGCAGAAAGAAAGTTCTCATTCAATACTAGGTTAATGTAATTAAAGAACTTAAAGAGAAGTCAGATCCAAAAGATATTTGCTCGTTCTAGATGATGTCCGGGATGAAGAGTTGGCATATTGGGATGAGTTCGTAGTGTATGCTACATGTAAATTCAAAGGAATGGAAGTGGCATAATTGTTACTACACGGAAACTAAACATTGGTAGGAATGCTAACATCGAGGATTCGATCCTTAGGAAGTCTTTCGATGACGAGTGTTGGTCCATGTTTAAAGAGAGAGCGCTACTGCTGCCAAGATTCGAGGAGATAGGACGGATATAGTGAAAAGTGTCGTGGTTTGCCCTTGTTGGTAGATATTCTTGAAGCATGTTCCGTCATTACAACACCGATAAAGGCATGGTTGTCCATCCAAGAAAGCGAGGTTCGGGATGTAAGAAAGGGCAGAGTTCTAAGCATCTTGAAATTAAGTTTTGATAATCTTCCAAATTCTATAGTCAAGCAATGCTTTTATATTGTTCGATCTATGAAAGATAAATTCATTAAAAGGGAAGAAGTTGTTCAACCTGGATGGCTTTAGGTTGGTTCGCATGATAAAACGAGAAACAAAGAGATGGAGGAAGTGGAAATGATATTTTCAAAATTTTGTAAACAATTCTTTGTTTCAAAATGTTACAAAGGATCAATTTGGTGATATTTATGCGCGCGATGCATGATCCGTCCATGATCTTTGTTATCACTTACGCCATGAAATTTCCGCTTGGTGGTCAAGAATGATGTACAAATTCTCAGAAACATCTCGCCTCGCAACAAAGAGATTACGAGAATTCAAAGGTTTGATACATTCAAAGAGGACATGACAAGTAGAACTCTGCAGACATTGTTCTTCGCGGGTGGAGTTAAGGCAAACATTTCACTTCAATATTTCAAGTGCTTACGTATCCTAAAGTTGAGTCAATCAAGCCTAGATGAGGTACCTGAGTCAGTCGGAGAGTTGTTGCATCTTAGGTATCTCGATCTGTCAAGTAACAGAATCAGAACTCTTCCAAAATCTATTGGTAAACTTTACCATTTGCAAACTCTGAAGCTGTGCCCCTCTATAGAATTCCCACAGGAAATGAGAAATTTGATAAGCTTGCGCCATCTTGTGGTTGAGTCACATAGTCTACCACCAAAGGATTTGGGATTTATTGACTTCGCTACGAACATTGGCATACTTTCAGGTGGGTCGCCAGAAGGGACGTCAAATAGAAGAGCTGGGCCCTTTAAAACACCTTGGTGGGACGCTGCAAATATGCAAACTTGAAGAAATTGACAGCAAAGAAGAAGCTCTCAAGGCAGATTTACATGGGAAACAAAGTTTAAACAAGATTGAATTCCGTTGGAGTAGTTGTGATGAAGGTGCTAACCGAAACGACAAGGATGTATTGGAAGGCTTGCAACCTGCTGCAAATGTGAAAATCTTAGAAATTGCAAACTTTTCCGGTGATAGTTTTCCAGAATGGGCAATGAAAATGAAAATTAAAACTGAAAGGAATCGGACACCCCTTGCCAAGCTTGTGAAAATCACTTTATCTAATTGTTACAACTGCCTCAATATTCCAATGCTGGAAGACCTACCACTTCTTCAGGATCTAGTTTTGTGGAATTTGGAGAAGGTGACGTGCTTAAGTAGTTCTTCAGACCAAAGGAAGCCTTTGTCTCCATCGTTGAGATCATTGGAACTTGGAGGTATGAAAAACCTTGAAAAGTGGACAAATGCAGCAGTGAATAGCTCAACGATGTTATCTCCGGTTCTTGAGAAGTTACTTATTGATGAATGCCCAAAGATCATTCTCTTAGATGAATCTCTTCAACACCCTCTAGTTTCTTTAACGATATGCAATTGTGAAAATCTAGAGTCCATTCGAAGCATACAAGGCCTCACATCTCTGCAGCATTTGGATATCTATGGGTGTCCCAGTCTTTTAGAAATACCCGATTTGCACAACCAGAGATGTTCTTTGAAGGACCTAATAGTGGTATATTGCGACAACTTGACTTGCTTGCCTGGGGGATTTGACTGTCTTTCCTTGTTAAACGGTTTGCTTATAGGTAAATTCTCAGAGAAGCTCCATTCTTTCCCAAGTCTCTCAGGCATCGAGAAGTTGGGGAACCATCTTAATAGTTTACACTTGTATGGTTGGAAACATTGGGAGTCAATCCCGGAAGAGATAAAACACCTCAATGCACTTAGAGAGTTAACCATTGAAGACTTTGGAGTGAGAGTATTGCCTACATGGTTAACCAATATGTCATCTATTCGAGAAATAGATTTCTACAACTGCAAGGAGTTAGATGAAGAATCAGCATTAAAGGGTGCGCCAATGGAAGCAACACGTGTTGAATTAAACCATAAACGGATAAGAGGTTGAGGTGGACGAATATCTTGATGATTATTTCATGCAAAAAGATGGACTTTAGAAGTGAGCCTGACGATACCATCTATGTGAGTTGTGAGTACTAATAGTATATAAGTTTAATCTTTATGTCCATTTGTGTTAACCTTGTGTTGCATCGTTTATGTGATTTGATTATTTTTATTACCATCTTCTTGGTGTGGAAAAACATGTAGGTTATTTAAAATACCAAAGAAACGAAATCACAAGTTCTTGTTTGAGATCTTCCACTTTCATTATAAGTTTCTCCTTTTCCTTTTCTTACCCCTGGATTAATACCCGTCATAAGAAACGTTTTATAGACATAAGTTTATGCAAGGTTGTAAAAATCGCTAGGCGCTAGTGAGGCGGTCGGGTAGGGCCTAGCGATTAATCGGTTAGGCGGGGATTAATCGGGGATTAATCGGATTGGAATTTTTATGCATAAAATTGTAGTTTTTGATATTATATTATATTATATGTATGAAATAAGCGTAGTGCATCAAAGTTCAAATATTTCAAGTGTTCAAATATAAACATAATACATAATTCTTCAAAGTTCAAAGTCAAACTTAGATAATACTCGGTTTTTTTACCATTTTAAAGCGATCTTTGACCGATTAATCGGTTTGTTGATCGATTTTTAAGCGATTTTGTTGACTGATTTTTAAGCGATTTTGTTCGATTAGATCGATTTTGTTCAATTCTGTCCGATTAATCGGTTTGTTGACCAATTTTTAAGCGATCTTTGACCAAACCGATTAATAGGCCGATTATGATAAATCAAGGCGCTTAGTGAGCGATCGACGATTATGGGATTAATCTACCGCCGACCGATTTTTACAACAGTAGAGTTTATGAAAAAAATTAGTTTGTTCACCTCAACAAGAAAGTATACCTTGAGGTTCTTTTAATGATCGCATTTTTTCTTCACCACCTCAATCTTTTCCTTACGCAGCCATGACTACCATCCTCATTCATCGATGGTCTCGAATCGAGTTTTCGAGATTTGCCACCTCTCTTTATAAAATGCTTGCTTTTCAATAAGAGCGATTTTGCCTCTTCAAGCTCTTGTTGATCCTTTTACTATTTCACTAAGCTACATCACACGTAAAAGTAAATAGAAGTACTATAACATTAGCATTCAAAACAAAACATCAAATAGTTTAAACGGAAATGTGTCAAATGGGTGGAAAGTCACCTAAAGAGTATTTTAGAAAATAAAAAAATAGAGCGTCCTTTGTGTTAATTTGAAAAGATTTTATAAGATTGATTTGAACTTTGATGGCAGAAACTTTGGTAAACTGGGTCAAATAAGTGTTCGTGCCAACGCAACCCATTTTGACCCGTTCCCAAGCCGCCCGACCCACCCATTTTTCTACACCAACTAATAATAAAAGAAGTTATTCCATGTATTAAGAACACAATATAAGGTTAAACCTTATGATGCTCATTCTGCTCAGCAGTGTTCTGGGATTGTTTGAGATGAAATGTCTTGACTTCCAACTGTTGCTTTAGTTCATTATACTTTTCCTAAAGTGGAACAAACGCATTGATCTAACCATACAACACATTTTTAAAAATCGGCATACGTTGTGTACTTGTAACAAATAAAGTAGGTTTGAAGGAAAACCTTGGCTTTGTTTTCTGATAACCGCTTCTCATGTAAGAATAATTCTGAATAAGCCTCTCCCAACACATGGAGTTGCCTTAACTGATCACCACCTGTTGACGTATGTGCCGGACGATCCAACATCCGGGCGAACATACGCTACGGACGGTAAGACACACAGTTTGCCGGACGAAGTTCCGATGATCGGTCAAAGAATAATAACCACCGACCATGTCGCAGATTTAGATTCTCGCCACGCGCCTACTAAGTACCATAGTTATAGGCCCGTGGAATGATGGTCGAACAAATGGGAGAATAGTCGCATGAATAGGAAATTAGGTAGTATAAATACCCCAACACATTTAATACTTTGCATTAAGTTTTTACACCTACATTTCTACTACATTTACTACCCTTTACTCATCCTCACACCGAGCTTGGTCTCGGAGTAACACCCGAGGCGAGGCTAACGTGTTCAGACTCAGGCAGAGATGCCTCTCTACCTGGACCGACGAGGTCGGACGGGACCTAGATTTTGCTTCAACACCACCATGCCTGTGCATTACGAGCAAGTTATTATTTTTAGGTGATCATTTTTGAAGTTAATACTAATTTCTATTGTGGATTTTGCAATTTGTCTTACCTGACAGAACCACTAGTTACGTATCCACCTGGTTGAAATAGGTCACCTTCTAACGTCACACTTCTGGTTTTAACTTGTCGATCAAAAGCAACCTACCAGCCATATGTAGTTGATTTATTAATAAGAAAATACACAATTTTATTATGAATTTCCAAAATCTTTTAAAATATGGAATATCACTGATAAGATTGTCTAATATTATTCGCACAATAACGTACCTTCTCTGCAGCATCATTTGTCTTGCAGACAAAAGTGTCACCGAACACAAACTCCATTGCGATATGAAATATAGATAATTCTGAGATAAGTGGGACGGTAATGGATAGCAACAAATGAACAATCAAAGGCAAGGGTGAAAGCACAACTATATCATCATGTCGAAGCATACCTTAACTTCATTAGCATAACCAACTAACGAAATCACAAGTTCAGCATGTCCTTCACCTACCTGAGAAATATAAATAGTTATATAAGTATTTTCTCTAAAATATTTCAATAATAATAATAATAATGGTACCAATTCAACAGCAGCTGTTTGAACTTGAGGTTGGACATGTTTGCTTTTGATTCTGTTTAGAGGAAAAGTTTTCACTCTTCCTCTTAGATCACGATTTTTGATTATCTGCTGGGCTGTGTTTTCGTTGTCTACCACAATATAAAACAACTTTCCACCCACACAAACCTCCAAAGCATTCATTGTCGAGTTATTTTTCACTTTGATGAGCTCTCCAAGTCTCCAACTAAACCTTTGACTTTCTACCGGTCTAATTTCTTCACAAGATCATGATAAGAAATTTTAAGTTTTCCAAACATGAATAGATACTCCGAATGTTCTCTTTTATTCTATTCACTGCTTGTGACTCAACCTCCCAATCCTTAAACTATTCAAATCCACAAAATAGTTTGTTAAATATGCAAATACATCCACCGAACTTGATTAAGCTATAAAATAAAATCGTACCTTTTTTAGGCTTTCCATATGCCCTTCCTGATATGATAGAGACATTAATGCCCTTTCAACGTTTTTGACGTCTTTCTGTGACTTTCACCTCATTTTATAAAGCAACAGCTTCATCATGCTTTGACAACAGTTTAGCTGCTCTCTATTTTAGCTCCGTTTCACGACGACTTTTTTTAAAAAAGGCAACATATTATAAAACCAAACAACGGATAAAACACAATACATGCATCCCCTTAAATAATCAAGACAATTAACAAAGGGACCCAAAAGATACAACAAACTAAACTAAACTCGAAGCCCCATAATATCCTATAATAACACTTGACACAAGTATAACATGGAACCAAACAAAAACTAAGCCAAACAACATCAAAGAACAAATGTTTCACAACGACTTATCTTGGTTTTTAGTTGCTTTAGATCTGCTTCCGCCTTTGTAACCACCAATTCAGCATCACCTAGCTGGTTTAAAAGGCTTTTATCTCCATCTTATCCAAAGTAATTACAACTGGATTAATGTATATCATTTTAGTATTGTATTTACAAATCTACATAAGCCCGACATTTACCTCACACTCTTTCTCATGCCCCTCTAAACTCTTTGCTAACTCGTCTATTCTCGTCTTCAAATCGTCTGCACCATCTTTTGCGTTCTTTATAGCATATTCTTTACCTTCATTCTTTTTTGGATCTAACAAAATCACCACACAAAATTTTACAAGGGGTGTTTGGGATTGAGCTTTGGAGGAGTGTACGAAAGTATCAGCAACAATAGATAACCTAAGCCTCAATAGTCGGCTTAGATTAAATCAACAATAGTATCCTATCCAAAGTGTTACAAGGTTAGATTAATGTCAATGAGACAGTAACCATACAAATACAAAGAAGAGACAAGATCAATGTAATGATCAGAAAGAAGAGAATGTGAGACAATGATCGCACACACAACAGTGTCTTTAAATAGAGATAAAGATACACAAAGACCCTCTAACGGCTATAAATGACTCATCGCAGAATGAGAAATGCTTCACAGAAATGAACATCTTGGAACTTTAAACCATTTATGCTTTGACCATGATTAAACCCTCAGTAATAAGCCCGCATCGAACATAACTTGAAAACCATTAGCAATTGATAGAATGACATGTTTGCCACATTAATACCCCAAAGTTTAACATTCCCCTTAATCTGATGAGCAAACATATCAAACAATATCAATTTTTCACACAAGAATTTATGCCGATAATTAGGAGGTTTTAGTAAGTATGTCTCAGCTTGGTTTGAAGAGCCAATCTTTTGGCACTTATAACACCTCTTGCAATTTTTCCCGATGAAGTGAACATCAATTTCAAAGTGTTTTGATCTTTCATGGAAAATGTGATTGACAACAAGTTGTAAAGCGATTTGTTATCACAAAAAGATTAACAGGAGATTGATATCAACTTTAGATCTTTTAAGATTTTTGAATCTAAATAATTTCACAGCAAAGAAGTGACATAGATCTATACTCGCTCGTGGAAGATTTTGAAAGAGTGTTTTGTTTTTACTTTTCCATGAGATCAAACAATCATTAAAGAAAACACAATAACCTCGTGATGATTTCCGGTTTTCTTGCATTTAGCCCACCGCATCACTATATCCTTCAAGATGATTTTCGAGTTGCCGAAATTGTACCTTAGACCTTTTCCCGGAGCTCCTTTTAGATATCTCGTAACATTGAGGCACATTCTATATGAGATTTCAAGGAGATTGCATATATTGTACCGCATAATGAACCGAGTATGAGATGTCGTCTTGTATGGGTGAGATAGATAAGTTTCCCAAGTAACTTCGATAACCGATGATGTTGACAAGTGTGGATCATCGGCGAAGGAAATGTATGGAAGAACAGAGTTGGGTTCCATAGATGGACATGTGTTTGCACCCAAGAAGACCAAATTTTCGAGGAGTTCAAGACAATATTTTCTTTGGGTGAGACATATGTCATTCCCAGCTTTTAAAACCTCAATGCCAAGAAAATATTTTAAGCTTCCCAAGTCTTTGATATGAAATTTTGATTTTAGAAACTCTTTGAATAGGTTTATCTCATCAATACAGCTTCAAAGAAGGACAATATCATCCACATAAACAAGCGAGCAATAAACTTGTTATTCTCTGCTTTGGTGAACAAAGAATGATCATTGATGATCGAACAAAGTTATTTTCCTTTAAAACACTAACAAGTTTTTCATTCCATTTCCGGGAGCTTGTTTGAGGCCATATAGAGACTTGACAAGTTTACAAACTTTATTCTTATTATTCTCATTACAGAACCCCTTAGGGATGGTCATATAGACATCCTCATCAAGGTCTCCATACAAAAAGCATTGTTAACATCAAGTTGAAAAGAGACCATTTGTTTTTCACGCCTAAGGCAATAAGACATCTAACAAGAGACATTTTCACAACAGGGAAAAGTTTCATCATAGTCTATTCCTTCCCTTTGGTTGTAACCTTTAGCAACTAATCTAGCCTTGTATCTATCAACTTCACCATTGGCTTTATATTTGATTTTAAAGATCCATTTGTAATCAATGGAGTTCTATTAGCGGAGATCGCTTATATCTCAAGCATGATTTTCATTTAAGGCCTCAATTTCGTAGTTCATAGCATCAACCCAATTACTATCAAGGATAGCTTCTTCATAATGTAGGTTCAATACTTTTATTAAGACTAGAAGCAAAGCAAGAATTATCTTTGTTAAGGTTGAGTAATTAACAACCTTTTCAACACCATATTTGACTTTCCTTCTACAATAAAGTCATTAAGATTATCGGGCAACTTAGAAACTCGTTGACCTTCTAGCAGAGTGGTCGGCAAGCCTCCTTCTTGTTCGTAGTTCGATTTGAATCGATGATGTATCGCAGAATCGTAAGATGCATCGCCAGGATGTGATTCATGTGATACGGTGCCCTCGGGGTGTGTATTATCATCTATAGACGTTGTAACAGTTCATCATCCCTAGTAGGATGACTTAACACCGTGCCATCATCATAGGATGTCACCCTCCCTTCATCATTGGGACTTATTTGTGAGTCAAAGAAATTTTTGTGATTTAAATCTTTAGGCACATAAGTTTCAACAAAAGGTTTTGACAAAGTATTTTTCATTTTGAAGGAAAACAGCTTTCATAAAATTTGACATCTCCGAATAAAAGATATTTTTGTTTCTAAGCTCAAAAGTTTATAACCTTTTTTCTCATTTGAATAACCAATAAAGACACTTTTCTCGCACCTACTACCAAATTTATCGAGATGTTGAGAATGGTGGCATAGCATAAGCGACCAAAGACTCTAAGGAGAGAGAGTGAAGGGTCATGCCCATACACGGGAGAAGGGGACTTGCAGTAAAGAAATGAAGAGGGTAACCTGCTTATGACATAGGCAAGAAGCTAGAACACATTCAAAGCCAAAGATATAGAGGTAATTTCAAACATAAGGGATCTAGCCACATTAAGGAGATGCCTATGTTTCCTTTCCGCAATACCATTTTGTTGTGGTGTATAAACACAAGAGGTTTGATGTAAAATTCCTTTTTCATGAAAGAAGTGTTGAAGTTTATTATTGACAAATTCTGTCCCATTATCACTTCTGAAAATCTTAACATTGTGTTCAAATTGATTTGATAGCATATGAGTAAAGTTAACATTGGAAACATAAACATCATTTTTTCCCTTAAGCATATAAACCCACACTGCCCTAGAATAGTCATCAACAATAGTTAAAAAATATTTGTAACCATCTCTGCTAGTGACTTTATATGGTCCCCATACATCTAGATGAACAAGTTGACCAATTTTAGTTGATTTATGTTCACTTGTAGGAATGGTTCCCTGTTTGTTTAGCTTTGTTGCAAGTATCACAAAGATGGTCGATTCGGATGAACTATCAAGTTTAAGAGTGGATTTAAGATATGTAGGACTTGGTCGGAGGATGACCAAGTCTTTGATGCCGAGATTTCTAGAAATATGACAAATGTAAATGCGCTATTAGAAGTAATCTTACATGTAGAATCAATATCAAACATATATAACCCATTGCATTGTTTACCAATCCCCACAATCCTTTTTGATGTAAACTCAGATATAGCAATTAGATTCATTAAACCCAACAAAAATCTTATTGTCTCTAGCACTCTTATGAATAGACAACAGACCGACATTGTACTCAGAACAACCGTAACATCAAAAGAGTTAGGTCATTATTGACCTTTAAGTCACCAATTTTAGTAATTAGGGCTCGAGTACCATTGGGATGTCCAACAGCTAGACCAAGATTTGAAATGTCAACAACATTAATTAAAAATTTGGCAGATATAAATATGTCTTGTGATGAGTGTGTAAATACTCATCATTTTTATACAAAATAAACCGCAAAATCATCTCGAAACACTCGAAACACATCAAAATGATCAAAATATCACAAATCGTTGTTTTATGTGTTTCAAATGCAAAATTATCAAAATCGATGAAAAACATATCAAATTTGCAAAATTGCGCTTTAGTCCCCAAGTTTACAAAATTGTCAAAATAGTCCCCGAGCCAAAATTTCAAAGAAAAGTCACCAAAGGTCTTTTTAAAATCATAAATTGTCATATTTAGTCCTTTGGTGAGAAATCTAAAAGTTTTGAGAAAATTTCAATTTAGTCCTCGAAAATCCAAAATGTTCAAATTTAGTCCTTGAAAATTTTCAAAATGTCAAACTAGACCTTGGACTATTAAACATTGGCAAAACAAACCCTTTTGACTACTCTTCATAATTTTCATGTTTGGTCCTCGATTTCCAAATGTTACACAAATGGTCCTCAGATAATACTTTACAAACCAAACGGACCTTATTTATTATCCAAGCCCAATCACCACCCCGCCCAAATCCTTTACCCGTCCCTTAACCCGACCAACCCAACCCAAAACCAAGGTTTAAAATAATAAACCGCTCTTCCTCGTCCCTCCCGACATCCTTGTCTGCTACCACCACCAGCCACCAACCAGCCTACCAACCCACTCTACCTCACCATTTGTCTCCCCCCTCCTCACCAACCTCACCAATGCATTAGTTACACCCCTTTCCTGTCCCAAATTTCCAAAACCATAATTTGGCGCCAAAACTAGATGAATGGCCAGGATTGAGTTTAGCCTATCCAATGGCTCTTATTGTTGCTGGGATTTGACCAGAAGAGAGAGAGGAACTTTTTGGAGCATAAAAGAGGCCAAGTGGAAGCATGAAGAGATAGTTAGTCTTAGTTTTAAAAGTTGTATGTCGCTTTAATATAAATAGGTCCTAATTAGCTTCGAATTGTAGTTTTAGTTGTTTTGTACTCAATTTAGTTGTTCAAGTGTATTAAAACCTTTGTTAAGCTTCAATTCAAGTAATATCCGCTTTCTTCATTTTAAGCCTATGTTGAGATTTTTAATTGCAAACATCTTTGTTAAAGCTTTTAGCGCTCCATTTTCATCTCACACAAGCTTATATAAGCTTATCATAAGTTTTTGTAAGCTTGCACTCAAGTTTAAACAATATTGTAACTTGGTCAACTAAAGTCAATATAAGAACAAAATGATGCAAGGATGAAATGGGTGATGCGTAACTTGAAATGGGTGGAAATGGAAGCTATTGGGTTGGATTAGACTAGTGTCTTGGTTTCATTGTTTAGGCAGCTATAGTGGCCATTGGACAATTTGTAAGCAATTTTCAAGTTTTATGCATAATCGCTTTTGTAGTATTAATCGCTCTAACTGCCTTAATAGTAGTGTTTAGGTATTTAAACTTAATTTGATCATAATTATAAGTTGGTTCCGAGTTTGGATCTGCTTTGTTGCAAAATCACTATATTAAGGGTGTTTGGTTTCTTTGTCAAAGCCGCCTCACAAGTGAAGTCATGTGAGTCTTTTGATTGGTTCATGTTTGCTTAGCATTATTGAACTCATTTGAGTCATGAAAACCGAGTCTGAACCTTTAAAGTCAAAGTTTCATCAAATCTGCTTAATACTAGGTCTCATGTGGATTTGGATTTGGAAATCTTTGTCTTGTGTTTGGAAACCTTAAACCTTGCTTGCATTACACTTAATATACCTTATAACATCAATTTCACTCATTAAAAGTAGATTTAAGTTTCATTTTAGTCAACTTATGTGTCTGCTTCAAAAGTCAAAATGTGTCAAAACTTGGGTTTGAGTGAGATGTTGCAACATCTCGCAGTGTGTCATCAAAGATATTTAGGTTCGGTTTTGGGATATAAGTAGTTCAACAGGGGTCTTTAATACCTCTTATCCGGTTTTAGCTTTTGTTTGCTAAATAAGCTTCGTGATAAGCTCAAATTAGGCCCTTGCCTGCACCAACTCGCCTAATATCGAGTGATTTTCTCGCTTTAGCCAAGCTTGCACGTAGCTTATTGAAGCTTGTCAAGGGCTGGTATTTTGGTCATAGGTAGTCACTTAGGTCTAGTTTTAGCCTTGATAATCGCTTTTAGTTTGTAGCTTATTTGTAGATTGTGCTTTAGCTTAAAGTTGGTACCAAAACTGCTTTTAAGCTTAATATCAAAATCACCAAATCTGCTCCATCTTGTTAATCAAGAGTTGAACTTGTTGATTTCTGTTTGATTTGGTCATATTTAGTATATCATAGTCTCTCATAACAATAGGTAGCTTGTTTAGTTCATTTGCTTATCAAGTGCTTATTTCAATAAGCACTTGAATCATCGGCCCATTTTCTTCCACATAGCCTGCTATTTTTCCAATTTTCCTAGCTTCTTATCATTATTTTAGAATTTTCCTGAAATTTTCAGATTTTTCCTAATTGCTTTGCTATTTTTCTTAATTTAATCTAGTTTTTAAGTATTTTTAAATAGCATTTAATACAAAAATTCGTAAAAGGTTCAAAAAATAAGTTTTCAATTTTCTTAGGCTTAGATAAATATAAAAGTGAAAAAGTAATTTTCCATATTTTTCATAGTTCATTTGGTAATTTTTAGTGATTTAATTAGATTTTAATAGTTTAAAATTCATAGAAAATAGAAAAATAGTCACAAAATACAAAAATAGTTTTGAAAAGTCTATTTTGATATTTTAGATTTTTCCAAGTCTTAATCTTATTTTTCTAGCTTAATTTCCTATTTTCTTGTATTTTAGATAATTAATTATTAGTTAAAAATAGTTTTTAATTAGGTAATTAGTTATAAAAATAATTTTCTTTTTCCATAAATTTTCTTATATCATTAGGATTATAAAAACATTATTTTCATATTTTTAGGGTTAATAACGCTTTAGTTTCACTTTTAATTTGACGTCGCGTAGATTTTAATTTCGCCAGAAAACATAAAAACAAAAACATCATTTTAATTTTAGTGATAGCGTTTATTTAATAGATTTTATCTTTTAATTTCCTCTCATTTGCATCTTAGCCTTTGTATCTGCTTGATATTTCGTAGTTATAATCATAATCTCATAATCCCTTTATCGCTCAAACTTCTCGATCACTAGACGTTGATTGATCCATTGCATAGCTCATTGGGACATAACGACCGGGAGACCATATACTCCTCGATCTTCATTGATTTCGTGCTTGAGCTGCTTTTAAGTTTTCTTACGCTTGCGTGAGAGAACTTGACTTCTCACAAGATCAAATTTTTAGGCGCCACGGGGAGTCAGGCTTGATTTATCTTCCGTGTAGCGTATTAGTTGTTTGAATCCTCACTCTTTGTTTATATCATCCATCTCTCGATATATATATATCCATATTTTCTTCTAAAAATCCAAAACCCAAAAAACACCAAAACTTATAAAACACAAAATATTTTTCTTTTGTTTCTATATATGTATCAAAATAAAAATACAAAAGAATCGTCGCTTTCTTTAATAATTAACAACTTAAAAGATTACCACCAGAAACCAAGGCAAAGGCACTACCTAACTGGGGTGCGACCATAATAAGTTCCCGAACTAAAGATATAAAACTTGCCTTTGTGTCCATTGTGATTGGTGTACCTTTTCAAAAGCCATTCATCTTGGATTATTGGTTAAGTTCATCGTTGTTTTGCCTCGATTTTGTGTTAATTGATTTTGTTGTGATATCGACGCTTCGTAACC
This sequence comes from Chrysanthemum lavandulifolium, assembly GCA_022545495.1. NCBI lineage: Eukaryota > Viridiplantae > Streptophyta > Magnoliopsida > Asterales > Asteraceae > Chrysanthemum > Chrysanthemum lavandulifolium. The sequence goes on along the minus strand of CM040239.1, from coordinate 191,180,958 downwards.
GTAAAACCCATAAAGATTCTTCTCACCGATTTTACAAAACGCCTTCATAATTCTCATTCTCATCCGAAGATTTTCATAATTCCATTCCTCTCCTTAACTCGAGATTCCTTAGAGTTAACTCTAGTGTATGCGCACTCGCTCTTCTAGATCCGTGAGCCCATTCCGTGAGCTTGTCAAGATTCCAAGAAGGCGTGTTCGCAGACTTCTGCTCCATCGATCGGATCCGAGATCCGGACTGCTCGCACTACTCGCTATCATGGCGGATGAGATTCCTATGCGCGAGCTTCTCCGTGCACCCATCGACGGGTATGGAGATGCTATCGTTGTACCACCATCGTGGTCAAAATTTTGAACTCAAGACCGGTTATCAATCTTGTAACCTCTAATCAATTCTTTGGTTTTGAGCGGACGATCCTCATGCTCATATTCGATGGTTTAACAAGATTGCATCTACCATCAAGTATAAGAATGTCCCCACCAAGTCGTTTAAGCTTCTTCATTCCCTTTTCTCTCGAGGGCAAGCCCTGATTTGGCTTGAAAACAACCCCGGTCAATAGAGACATGGGAAGATCCGTGAAGAAATTTGTGAATGAATTCTATCCACCTTCCAAGACCACGAGTCTTAAAATGAAATCATCAAGTTCACTCGAAGTTTGATGAATCCTTCGAATCGTGGATCGCTTTCAAGGAATTGCTTCATGAATGTCCTCACCACGGATTCTCCGAGTTGATGCAACTCGACACTTTCTACAATGGAGTGAGTCAATCGATCAAGATTCTCTCAATTCCTCCGCTGGAGGAAATTTCCTAAGCAAAACAAACAAAGAAGCTTTGGCGATAATCGAAAACAAGTCCAAGGTCCGTCTCGCACGGGCAAGGGTTGTTTCTCAAGTCGGTGTTGGTCCTTCTTTTCTTCATTGCCCGTGAGTCGGTCTAGCACCGATGCTAAGATTGATAAACTCACGAAGCTATTCAAGCTTTGTTCTCTCCAATCGAAGAAAGTCTTTTTCCACAAACTTCACCTCCTCTTTGAAGTTAAGAAAGTGGAAGTCTGTGTTACCCGTGGTGGCCCCATGCTTATTATAACCGTATGGCCACCGATGGTAACCCCTTTGAAGCCAATGTTGTGGGCGGATGTCTAATCAAGGAGGCAATCAATATCGTGCTCTCAGAGACCGAACCACCGCCCTAACCACTACTCGACCTCCGGTTTCAATCAAAATCAAAACCGTAATCGAATCGAATAGACCAAACCAAGGTTTTCAAAACCAAGGTCATTTCAATCAAAACAACGGTTTTCAAAATCGTAATCAAAATTTCCAACATCAAGGAAATTACAATAGAAACCCATGTCGTGGAAATTTCAACCAAGGGTATTATCATGGCAATAATCCGTGGAATTTTCGTAATCAAGGCCCTAATCCTAACAATAGAGGCGAATTTTCCGCAAAAATCAAGCCATTGTTCCAACCGGACCATCTTCGATGAGCTTTTGAAACAGTTCATGAAGTCCCGTGAAGAAATGAATCGGTTGTTGGTTAGCCGATTACGACATCAAGAAGTCTTTAAATGATCGACCCTCGGGCTCGTGTACTTTACCTAGCAACACGATCGCTAATCCGAGGGGCGATGCAAAGGCGATCACAACCCAAGTGGTGCTTTATTCGGACCCGCTGCTCCTACTACCTCTTCTTCCTCTCTCCGAAGGTAGTGGAAAGCGAACCGAGGCGACAAAGGACAAGGAACTTCCTACTAATAACGGAGGTGCCAATAATGTCCATCCTCGTGTTGTCCCCAAACCCAAGCCCAGAGTTGTTTTGAACCTCCAACATGGACCCTAAATCCAAAACTTCTATTCCTTACCCTTCACGCTTACATGAGCAAAGCTCATGAAAGCTAGTCATCGATGGAAAAATTCTTTCAAATTTTCCAAGAACTTCACTTTGACATAAGCTTCATGGATGCCATCATGTTGATGCCAAAGTTTGCATCCACTCAAACACATGTTGAGCAACAAAGAAAAGCTATTTGAAATGGCTAAAACTCCTTTGAATGAGAATTGCTCAATGAGCTTGTTGAAAAAGCTTCCAGAAGCTAGGAGATCCCGGAAAATTTCTTCTTCCTTGTGTTTTTCCCGGATGATTGAATGCTTTGCCCTTGCCGATCTTGGTGCAAGCATCAACTGATGTCGATTCAAGATGGAAGAAATTGTCTCTTCCTAACTTATTCCTACCGCATGACTCTCGAGCTTGCGATCGTTCTATCTCGCGTCCTCTTGGCATCGCCGAGGATGTTTTCGTGAAAGTAGGAAAGTTCCACTTCCCACCGACTTTGTGGTCGTTGATTTCGATCTTGATCCTCGAGTTCCCTCATTGTCAGGGGGATTCCCGAGAACGGCCGTGCTCTCATAGATGTGTTTGAGCAAGAGATCACTCTCCGTGTGGGTAATGAAGTCGTACCTTTAACCTCGATCGACTTCGAGGTACTCCTCAAATTATGATAACGAATCAATTAATCGAGTCGATTTAATTGACATTGCTTCGCAGGAGTACTCTCGAGAGTTTCTTGGTTATCTTCATAATTCCGCGAGTGGGAATTCCAATTCCACCACATCTTCTCAACCTATCATTTCCGACTCTTCCCTCTCTCACCCGTTTGAGGAGGCGACTTCCTTCCGGAAGAGATCGATGACTTTACGGGTTATCGATGAATCAATTCCGCTGGAATTGATGGTGTTTATGATTCGGAGGGGATATTCTTTATCTTGAGCAATTGCTTAATGAAGATCCATCATCTTCACTCCTCCGAAAGAGATCACAAATGAGGAAATCAAATCGGCAATCCTCTCAAGAATTTCCGAGGTTGAACTAAAGGACCTACCTCCTCATCTCGAGTATGCATTCTTGGAGGGTGATGATAAATTACCCGTCATAATTGCTAAAGATTTGATCGAGGAGGAGAAAATCGCTTTATAAAGGTCTTGAAGTCACACAGCAAGCAATTGCTTGGAAACTCTCCGACATTAAGGTATCAACCCCGAGTTTTGTACTCACAAAATCTTAATGGAGGATGACTTCAAGCCGCAAGATCAAAGTCGTAGAAGGGTGAATCCTAAGATTCACGAGGTTATCAAACAAGAGGTTCTCAAACTTCTTGATGCCGGTCTGATTACCCGATCTCGATAGTCCTTGGGTTAGCCCAATTCATTGCGTTCAAAAAGGGTGGCATTATCGTTGTCACGAATGAAGAAAACGAGTTGATTCCAACTCGATTGGTTACGGATGGCGTGTTTGTATTGACTATCGCAAGTTAAACGAAGCCACCAGAAGACCATTTTCCTCACCCTTCATGGACCGGATGCTTGAGAGATTAGCGTGGAACGAATACTATTGTTTCCTTGATGGTTTCTCGTTACTTCAGATCCCCATTGATCCGCCGGATCAAGAGAAAACTACATTCACCGCCCATACGGACGTTTGCCTATAGACGATGCCTTTTGGCTTATGCAATGCTCCCGCACGCCCAACGTTGTATGATGGCCATTTTCCACGACATGATCGGGAAACTATGGAGGTGTTTATGGATGACTTCTCGGTCATTGGGGACTCATTTCGACTTGTCTCTCCCACTTAGACAAAATGCTTAAACGGTGTGAAGACACCAATCTCGCCTAAACCGGGAGAAGAGCCACTTTATGGTCAAAGAGGCATAGTCCTCGGCCATAAGATTTCAAGAACGGATCGAGGTTGATAGAGCAAAGTTGATGTCATTGCTAAACTACCTCATCCTACTACCGCCAAAGGTGTTAGGAGTTTTCTAGGTCATGCCGGGGTTTTATCGTAGATTTATTCAAGATTTCTAAAATCGCTCGCCTATGACCCATCTTCTCGAAAAGATGCTCCTTTCATCTTCTCTCCCGAGTGCATCGAAGCTTTTGAAACACTTAAGAAAAAGCTTACTAAGCACCCATTCTAGTCGCCCCAGATCGATTTACCCTTCGAGCTCATGTGCGATGCAAGTGACTTTGCAATTGTGCGGTCTTGGGGTAACGCAAAACCAAACATTTCCACCAATCCACTCGCGAGCAAAACTATGATCAAGCTCGGACCCATTACACCACTACGGAAAAGAATTATTAGCGGTGGTGTATGCGTTTGAGAAGTTTCGCCATATCTCATCTTGACCAAATGCGTGGTATATACGGATCACTCGGCACTCAAATATCTCTTTGCAAAACAAGATGCAAAGCGAGATTGCTCCGTTGGGTTCTCCTCCTACAAGAATTTGATATCATCATCCGTGATAAAAAGGAGCCGAGAACTGTCACGATCATCTCTCCCGATTAGAGAACCCTCATCAAAATGTGTTCGAGAAAAGGAAATCAATGAAACATTTCCTCTCGAAACACTCAACGTGGTTTCTTTTCGTGGAGATTCTTCTACCCCATGGTTTGCCGACTTTGCAAATTACCATGCGGGTAACTTTGTTATGAAAGGGATGTCGTCCCAACAAAAATAAATTCTTTAAAGATGTGAAACATTATTTCGGGACGACCCTACTTGTTTAAAATCATGCGGATCAAGTCATCCGCGATGTGTACATGGTCGGGAAGCTATTAAACATTCTCAAAGCTTGCCATTCTCGACCCACTGGGGACATCATAGCCCCAACTACACCGCCAAGAAGGTGTTTGATTCCGGATTCTATTGGCCCATTATCTATAAGGATGCCCATGAATTGTTAAAACCCGCGACGCTTGTCAACGTCACGGAATATCTCACAAAGGAATGAAATGCCGCAAAACGCCATTCAAGTGTGTGAGATTTTTGACATCCGGGCATCGACTTTATCGGGCCATTTCCTTCTTCTCACGGAAATAAGTACATACTCGTGGCGGTTGACTACTTGTCAAAATGGGTTGAAGCTAAAGCTTTACCCACCAACGATGCCCGAGTTGTTGTGAAATTCTTGAAATCCTTATTTGCTAGGTTTGGAACTCCACGAGCCATCATCGCGATCGTGGTACGCATTTCTGCAATGACCAATTTGCAAGAGTCATGCAAAGTATGGTGTAACTCACCGCACCTCCATCGCGCACCACCCACAAACAAGTGGGCAAGTGGAAGTTTCTAACCGGGGATTAAAGAATCTTGGAGAGGACGGTTGGCGAAAACCGTGCCTCTTGGTCGATAAGTTAGATGACGCACTGGGCCTTCCGTGCAAATTTACAAACACCCATCGGTGTACTCCATACAAGCCGGTGTACGGAAGTCTTTGATCTACAAACAAAAGACAAAGAAGATTCATGACTCAAAATCAAAACCGCGTTTTCAACGTTGGTGATCGAGTCCTTCTTTTCAATTCAAGATTGAAGATTTTCTCGGGAAGCTCAAATCCGTGTCCTACTAAATTGGTATCACAACATAAGCATAGAACAACGGAATTTCATAAATAAACTTTTATTCATTTCTTAAAAACAATGTTTACATTATTTAATTAGTGCGGAAAATGGCCCATTATAAACAAGTGGTCCCAATACATAAATCGAGTCATCTATGACCATGCCATGCCTTTGCCTTGCGCCTCAAAGATAAGCTATCACCTCAAAACACGAAGATACATGCTAAAGGGTCACTTTGTTGGTGAGTTCATAGGTTTATTTAAAAGGAAATTCAAGACATTTGTTTCAAATTTGGTTTTGATGATCATTACGTCTTGCATAATGTCATAAAGTTTATGGTTTCAATTCATAAAAGGGTTTCATTTTCATTAGTGGACCATAAGTAGGGTATATGTACATTACAACGAATATAATGTCATATATTGAATCTATTACGCTAGCACTAAGTTCATGCAACCGAAACTACGACAGTTCTTGTATGCCCAAAGAAGTCATACAATTAAGTAGCCCATGGCGAGTGTTTATCCCAATACACTCGGTCCCGACATGTTATATGTTTCGCCTTGACCCAAGCAGGGTCAACCGAACAGAGGAGTCACCCTCAATAGATCTATTTATAACATTCGCGCTTCCCAGCAGGAATTGACGGTTCATGAAGAGGCAATTTGGGATTTAAGGACTTAGGCTAAGTCATGTAATATTCTAGGTCAAACATTTTGGTATGCTCTATAAAACATCTATGTATGATGAAAACTTTAAACATGTAAAAGCATAGTATGCATGGAATGCACAAGTAAAATGATTTAAGTAAAATGTGCATGTATCTTCCCCCAAAACGAGTGTAAAGCAGTTAAAAGTAGGGGCTATGAAACTCACCTTGGCAATGTGCAATAGGAAGTCTAAAGGGAATTAAATCAATGAGTGATAGTGCACGGCATCCGACACGCAACCTAATTAATACGGCAATTTAGTCTTTATGTTTAAGACTCGATAAAGTTTAACTAACTTTATAAGTTTTAAATATTGTTGTTGTTGTTGTTGTTGCTTGTGTGGCATCATCGATCTTAGAACAATTTACAAGGAATTCGGGTGGATTTCGGCTTATGAAGGATGACATGGAAGAAATCTCAAGGAAGGAATTTCGACTTTGGCTCAATGATGACCAAATGATAATACATAAAAGGGTACACGAGAAAAGATATAAAAAGTGAACAAGACTTTGGTTTGACGGTAAATGAATGATGATGTACGAAAAGTTTGTACATTTATTTGGACATTATCGGACCGTGAGGATATCATGAATGACGAGTTGTATATATATATACCGTATATACATATTTATGTATGTTTACTTCGTTACTAATAAATATGTGAAAAGAAGTTTTAACTACTATTTAACTTGTACATATTTGCAAGTTTTCAAAATACACAACCTGTGTCAAATGTATACATTTTAAAAGAAATGATCATGCTTGTAAGTGTTGATATAATTATTTCGAATTGTTATAGAATATATATAATATATTTGTAGAAAAATTTGGGCATGTCCCGGATTTATAACCTTATCCGTTCGTGTTTACAAATCTCAAAAGTTTTCATAATAATCAAGTTTCAATATCCGCACTAGTAATTTAAACCAAATGTTCACAAGTTTATGTAGTTAATAATTATTGAACTATATGTGTATGGAAAGGTTTTTAGTGAAATTTAACTTGTATAAAAAAATGTATGTTTCATGTGTTACTAATGTTCGTTTAAAAGGAATGTTTTCATTTAAAAGAGAATTAAGCCTTATTTATATGATGTAAGGACTCTAGTTGTTCATGATGGTTATTGTCAAGAGTTAAGTTTAAATACCCGCATTACTATATGTAAACAATATTTACAAGTTTATATTGTTATCAATTGAAAGTATAAATGTCATTTATTCGAGTTTTATCAATGGCATCCTATTTAAAAGTATAAAACTTGTTTTGTTTCCATGTCTAGTTATTAGATTTCCAATCAAACGCACCCTGTGCTCATATGGGCTTCGGCCCAGTAATTGAACACACAAACACCCTCTTTGTTTTATATTGGCTGTGGCCCAATGATTTTACAAATGACACTCTTATAAACTGGATGGGCTTCTCATTGATGGTCACCAAAACATATTTATGAAAAGCAAACTTGGTTGTGTTTGACAAAAGTTTTGGTTACATATTTTCGATTCGTGGGGATCTGTTTGACGAGAGGAACATTAAAGCGTAAGACTTGAAACCATAAATCGACCATTATAGAATGAGGCTCCTATGAGTACTTTATGACCATGCCGTGGTCTAGTGTTCAGCTGGATAGGAACACTCTTGGTATGGTGACTTAAAGCGGACATACAACCCGCTCTAGGGTGTTTTCTACAATTATAAACACAAGGAATTTTGTTGTGACCGAATCAACCAAGACACGTACGCGATGTCATTGAACCAAGACACACCCTAAGTAAGACACTACTCTCAACACCCCTTGTGGTGCGCCTAAGATGTGAATACAAATGAAGCAACACTACCTTCGGGAGTTTTCTTGCATGCCGAATACTCGTCGATAAAATTGCCAATCCTCATGACTAGTGACCAAAATATAAGTATTAGTACAAGTGTCAACTGGTACATAAAGGTTTAGACCGAGCCTTGTCTCGTGTCCATCGGGTACAACCCGACTCGAGTACATGGTTCGACACCCCTCACGGTCTCGTGACCATACAAAGCAACACGTTCAAGAAAAGGAAAATATCCTTGGAGGGGTTTCATCATAGTCGAATAAGACCATCAACAAGTAAGGGAAAAAGGTGAAAGCTGAGCGAGACCATCTTATGTAGGAGTTCTAGGCCGAAATAAATAGACAAGCCGAAACCATTAAGCTAAGAATCAGTTTCCGATTTAAGTTGACAATGACATTTGACTACTAAGATTTATCATCTTGATTCTTTTATTGTTTCTTTCTTATGTTCGACAGCAACAACAACAGTTCACAACAACCCAAATTAACCATTTATTTTCATTTATACGATTTCAAGAAAACAATTTAAATTAACAAAGGTAATATTAAGATTAATAATGTTTCTTACAATGAACCAAATGAGTAGCTATAAACACCGAAAATCCATAGCTCAAATGAAGGAGACTTGGGACGAATTAGAGCAATTGACAACTTGAATTAGCTTCCTTATACATCAACCAACGAAACCCCAACTCAATTTTGAGAAGCCCTTTGATTGGAAGAAACCTAATTTGTGAATTTGTGCTTGATAGTGGGAAACCCGTGATGATGTGCGGTTTATAAACACAAGAAGGAAAGTATTGAGCTCTCTTTCTTCCCTTGGTTATGTTGATTCACCCTTCTTAGCTCGGGTCTTGTTCTACCGCTAGTGTCAACATATGTAGAGATGTGCTAGGTGGATAGGTATCTATTGGAGGGACATTAGGGTGAAGGAAATTTGTGGTGATGGATTATGATGATCAGAGGAAGGGAGCAAAACCTTTCTTGTTCCGGTTTTGTTTAGAAGCGAAAATGGAAACAAGTGAAGAAGAAGAGATATAAGGGTAGGATAAGGATGTAGATTTGTTTTGTTTTATTATAATTACTTGTATTGATTTGTACCCGTGTTTTGTCGAATCTTCGAGTAAGCGTACCTTCCGTGCACCGAAAGATATAGAAATTATATTTTGGAACGATTTTATAAATGTAATAATATGACATTATTATTACGTTGAAATTTGATTATAATTGTTTGTTGTTATTAATTTGGTGTCGGTATGCGTGCGGTGTCGTGACTTTCTAAATTCACGAGATAACCTCTCGTTTCTTTCAGAAATTATTAGTGATTGATAAAAGTGTATTTTCTCTTATCTCGGTATTTATTTTTAGTTTTGTATGCTCTTTGCTGCAAAGATCACGAATAACTTATGGATTAAGCTTATGTATGCTTAAATTTTAACTTGGACAATAATAAATTTCACATATACGTTGTGGGCAAGTATTGTATGTGCGGTGTCTTATTTCTAAAGGAACGAAATGACCTCTCGCTTTTGGATTTTAGATATTGGCATTTTGTCGGAAAATAATTGATTTGAATTTTCCGACGTAATAAATATTATTATACTAATCCGAAATTTTACGGGTTGTTATAGTCTACCCATTTACGGAGATCCGTCCGGATCTCGGTTTACGATATCCGATAGGGTGTCGGGAACGAGGTGATGGTATTTGGAACAAGTTTTGAGTTTTCCTAGGTTGTTCTAGGGTTTCCTCTTTGGGTATGGGTACCTAGGTGTTATGCCGCAAACACATCCTCTATCCGAGGAGCAATGATTTTTCCGGGTAGGTTCATTGAGTGAAAGTTTTAATTTTGATGTTATGAGGTTTCACTATTTTGTTAGTGTGAGCACTTCTAACTTCTCATGGTTTTATCAAAACGTACCCATTTTTTTTTTTTTTTGTGTTTAATGGTTCTAACGTATATGGGTTGATTCTTAAGGTTCGCTATGGGTTTGTGTGCTTTCTTCTTTAAAGGGTGAAGAAACATTTGTTTTCGAATTTCTCTAAATGTTTGTACAAGTTTGACTAAGACCATATTTCAAAATCGATAAGATGTAAAAATGACACATTTTTAAAAGATTGTAAAACCGGTTCTAAATTATGGGGTGTACAGGGAAATTTTGCGAAACTTTTAGTGTTCCAGCATTTTGTCTCATTTTAATGAGGATTTGGAAAGTATTGTTGTTGGATTCTAAAGGGGAATCCTCAAATTTGGAAACTATATTGTAGCGAGGATGTGTAGCAGGATATAATATTTACCCATAGCTACGAGTAGGGTTTAGTTGTCTAAGTTAGGTAGGATTGGAGGTTTAATGGTTGGTGAATCTCATGGTCGTCTATGGCTTTAGGTGGAGGTGTAGGATACATCCTAAGGTCAGGCTTAGCCGCCAAGGAGGACCTTGATCATTTCAGTTTATGGAGTATTAACTTAAAACACATTTCGGGAAATAAGTAACCAATAGAGTGGTTCGGGATACCTTTCAAAGTATTAAGGAACACTTTATTTTGGTAAGGTATGGGTAGAATTGTAGTTTATTTTATGGTGAAATGGTAAGGTGGTAATTTGGTTTGTAGAATGATTCATGAAGTGATTCATGAAGTATCTTGATTATAATGGTTTAAGGAATAATTGGAAATAGTTTGTATGACAACTCTTTTATTTCGTTTGTAGGAAGGTGATAAGGTAAGCACTGTTATTCTTAAGAGGTGGGTGGAGCTTCTAGGTTCTTAATTCTCAAGGTAGGCGTAAAGTTTTCAAGTTTACGTGGGATGATAGGTCCTTTATCATGCCCTTCTAGATTTTGCCAAAGGTTTATTGTATTTTCTCATAGGTGTCATTGAAAGGTTGCTCCTAGAATGGTTTGATTTGTTCATGGGGTGTAAGGTGTGGGGTAGGTGTGACTATAACATAACCCGATTGTGATATGAAATTATAAAGTTTATGATTAAGAAGTAGTATGACACCGGAGTGGCTTATGATTAAGAGATATTGTGATGCCGGTGAGTGTTTTATGACTAAGAAATGCCGGTGAGTGACTTGTGATTAGGAATGTCGTGAGTGACTTATGTTTAGGGAATGCCGGTGAGTGGTTTATGTTTAGGAAATGCCGGTGAGTGGTTTATGATTAGGGTATGCCGTGAGTGGCTTGTGATTAGGTATGCCGATGAGTGGCTTGTGATTAGTGTATGCCGATGAGTGGCTTGTGATTAGTGTATGCCGATGAGTGGCTTGTGTTTAAAGGATAGTGTGATGCCGATTGTGTGGCTTTAGTGGTAACCGCCAATGTGTGGTTTATTGAAATGTTACATGTTTATCAAAATATTATCATCTTCTCTCGGACATAAAGCTATTATAACTATCCTAAGCACCGCAAAATTCACCTCCGAGTCGGACATAGGTGATCGGGCTATGTCCCACCGTCCCCGGTTGAATATAGGTGATCGACCTACATTCACCCGAGGTTCAATGAATTTTGAAATACTTAGCTTAGTTACGCTAGTAATATGTCACAATACTTTTAAAGATTGTCTTGAAGGATTAGAACAATTATTCTCTTTATGTGAGGAAAAGGTGTAGTCTTTGTGATACGTAAGTATACGTATAGGAAAAGTAATTATAACCTATAATGAAATTAGGTGAGCAAAGTGATAAAACATGTATCTTATCAAGTATGATCTCAACAGGATCATAAGTGAGGCATCGGCTTAGCGGCGTGCACGTGTCGGTCATAGGTTTTAGTTTTTGTAAAAGTGGTTATAGTCTAGGTTTTAAAATACCCGTTCTCTATAACCTAGGCTCGATGCCAATCAGTAACACCCCAAAATGACTCAATGGAAGCATACGTGTGTTGGGGTGCTACTAAATTGGTATCACAACATAAGCATAGAACAACGGATTTTCATAAATAAACTTTTATTCATTTCTTAAAACAATGTTTACATTATTGAATTAGTGCGGAAAATGGCCCATTATAAACAGGTGGTCCCAATACATAAATCGAGTCATCTATGACCATGCCATGCCTTTGCCTTGCGCCTCAAAGATAAGCTATCACCTCAAAACACGAAGATACATGCTAAAGGGTCACTTCTGTTGGTGAGTTCATAGGTTTATTTAAAAGGAAATTCAAGACACTTGTTTCAAATTTGGTTTTGATGATCATTACGTCTTGCATAATGTCATAAAGTTTATGGTTTCAATTCATAAAAGGATTTCATAAAAGAGATTTCATTAGTGGACCATAAGTAGGGTATATGTACATTACAACGAATATAATGTCATACATTGAATCTATTACGCTAGCACTAAGTTCATGCAACCGAAACTACGACAGTTCTTGTATGCACAAAGAAGTCATACAAATAAGTAGCCCATGGCGAGTGTTTATCCCAATACACTCGGTCCCGACATGCTATATGTTTCGCCTTGACCCAAGCGGGTCAACCGAACAGAGGAGTCACCTCAATAGATCTATTTATAACATTCGCGCTTCCAGCAGGAATTGACGGTTCATGAAGAGGCAATTTGGGATCTAAGGACTTAGGCTAAGTCGCGTAATATTCTAGGTCAAACATTTTGGTATGCTCTATAAAACATCTATGTATGATGAAAACTTTAAACATGTAAAAGCATAGTATGCATGGATTGCACAAGTAAAATGATTTAAGTAAAATGAACATGTATCTTCCCTCAAAACAAGTATAAAGCAGTTAAAAGTAGGGGCTATGAAACTCACCTTGGCAATGTGCAATAGGAAGTCTAAAGGGAATTAAATCAAGGAGTGATAGTGCACGGCATCCGACACGCAACCTAATTAATACGGCAATTTAGTCTTTACTCATGTTTAAGACTCGATAAAGTTTAACTAACTTTATAAGTTTTAAATGTTTTTGTTGTTGTTGTTGTTGCTTGTGTGGCATCATCGATCTTAGAACAATTTACAAGGAATTCGGGTGGATTTCGGCTTATGAAGGATGACATGGAAGAAATCTCAAGGAAGGAATTTCGACTTTGGCTCAATGATGACCAAATGATAATACATAAAAGGGTACACGCAGAAAAAGATATAAAAAGTGAACAAGACTTTGGTTTGATGGTAAATGAATGATGATGTACGAAAAGTTTGTACATTTATTTGGACATTATCGGACTGTGAGGATATCATGAATGACAGAGTTGTATATATATATACCCGTATATACATATTTATGTATGTTTACTTCGTTACTAATAAATATGTGAAAAGAAGTTTTAACTACTATTTAACTTGTACATATTTGCAAGTTTTCAAAATACACAACCTGTGTCAAATGTATACATTTTAAAAGAAATAATCATGCTTGTAAGTGTTGATATAATTATTTCAATTGTTATAGAATATATATAATATATTTGTAGAAAAATTTGGGCATGTCCGGATTTATAACCTTATCCGTTCGTGTTTACAAATCTCAAAAGTTTTCATAATAATCAAGTTTCAATATCCGCACTAGTAATTTAAACCAAATGTTCACAAGTTTATGTAGTTAATAATTATTGAACTATATGTGTATGGAAAGGTTTTAGTGAAATTTAACTTGTATAAAAAATGTATGTTTCATGTGTTACTAATGTTCGTTTAAAAGGAATGTTTTCATTTAAAAGAGGATTAAGCCTTATTTATATGATGTAAGGACTCTAGTTGTTCATGATGGTTATTGTCAAGAGTTAAGTTTAAATACCGCATTACTATATGTAAACAATATTTACAAGTTTATATTGTTATCAATTGAAAGTATAAATGTCATTTATTTGAGTTTTATCAATGGCATCCTATTTAAAAGTATAAAACTTGTTTTGTTTCCATGTCTAGTTATTAGATTTCCAATCAAACGCACCCTGTGCTCATATGGGCTTCGGCCCAGTAACTGAACACACAAACACCCTCTTTGTTTTATATTGGCTGTGGCCCAATGATTTTACAAATGACACTCTTATAAACTGGATGGGCTTCTCAGCCCAATGGTCACCAAAACATATTTATGAAAAGCAAACTTGGTTGTGTTTGACAAAAATTTTGGTTACATATTTTCAGTTCGTGGGGATCTGTTTGACGAGAGGGAACATTAAAGCGTAAGACTTGAAACCATAAATCGACCATTATAGAACGAGGCTCCTATGAGTACTTTATGACCATGCCGTGGTCTAGTGTTCAGCTGGATAGGAACACTCTTGGTATGGTGACTTAAAGCGGACACACAACCCGCTCTAGGGTGTTTTCTACAATTATAAACACAAGGAATTTTGTTGTGACCGAATCAACCAAGACACGTACGCGATGTCATTGAACCAAGACACACCCTAAGTAAGACACTACTCTCAACACCCCTTGTGGTGCGCCTAAGATGTGAATACAAATGAAGCAACACTACCTTCGGAGTTTTCTTGCATGCCGAATACTCGTCGATAAAATTGCCAATCCTCATGACTAGTGACCAAAAATATAAGTATTAGTACAAGTGTCAACTGGTACATAAAGGTTTAGACCGAGCCTTGTCTCGTGTCCATCGGGTACAACCCGACTCGAGTACATGGTTCGACACCCCTCACGGGTCTCAGTGACCATACAAAGCAACATGTTCAAGAAAAGGAAAATATCCTTGGAGGGGTTTCATCATAGTCGAATAAGACCATCAACAAGTAAGGAAAAAGGTGAAAGCGGCGAGACCATCTTATGTAGGAGTTCTAGGCGAAATAAATAGACAAGCGAAACCATTAAGCTAAGAATCGGTTTCGATTTAAGTTGACAATGACATTTGACTACTAAGATTTATCATCTTGATTCTTTTATTGTTTCTTTCTTATGTTCGACAAAGAACAACAACAATTCACAACAACCCAAACTAACCATTTATTTTCATTTATACGATTTCAAGAAAACAATTTAAATTAACAAAGGTAATATTAAGATTAATAATGTTTCTTACAATGAACCAAATGAGTAGCTATAAACACCGAAAATCCATAGCTCAAACGAAGGAGACTTGGGACGAATTAGAGCAATTGACAACTTAAATTAGCTTCCTTATACATCAACCAACGAAACCCCCAACTCAATTTTGAGAAGCCCTTTGATTTGAGGAACCCTAATTTCTGAATTTGTGCTTGATAGTGGGAAACCTGTGATGATGTGCGGTTTATAAACACAAGAAGGGAAAGTCTTGAGCTCTCTTTCTTTCCTTGGTTATGTTGATTCACCCTTCTTAGCTCGGGTCTTGTCCTACACCGCCCATTCTCATATGTAGAGATGTGCTAGTGGATAGGTATCTATTTGAGGGAGATTAGGTGGTGGAAATTTGTGGTGATGGATTATGATGATGAAGTGGAAGGGAGCAAACTCTTTCTTGTTCCTGGTTTTGTTTAGAAGCGAAAAATGAAAACAAGAAGAAGAAGAGATATAAGGGTAGGACGGATGTAGATTTGTTTTGTTTTATTATAATTCTTGTATTGATTGTACCCGTGTTTTGTCGAATCTCGAGTAAGCGTACCTTCCGGTGCCGAAAGATATAGAAGAATATATTTTTGGAAACGATTTTTAAATGTAATAATATGACATTATTATTACGTTGAAATTTGATTATAATTGTTTGCCGTTATTAATTTGGTGTCGGTATGCGTGCGGTGCTTGTGACTTCCTAAATTCACAAGATAACCTCTCGTTTTCTTTCAGTAAATTATTAGTGATTGATAAAAGTGTATTTTCTCTTATCTCGATTTATTTTTAGTTTTGTATGCTCTTTACTTGGAATAACTTATGGATTAAGCTTATGTATGCTTTCAATGCGGAATTTTTAGCTTGGACAATAGTAAATTTCACATATATTATTAGTGGATACTATTGTATGTGCGGTGTCTTATTTCTAAGGAAGCGAAATGACCTCTCGTTTTTGGATTTTAGATATTGGCATTTTGTCGAAAAATAATTGATTTGAATTTTACGGCGTAATAAATATTATTATAAATAATCCGAAATTTTACGGGTTGTTATATGCGCTTTAGTCCCCAAGTTTACAAAATTGTCAAAATAGTCCCCGAGCCAAAATTTCAAAAGAAAAGTCACCAAAGGTCTTTTTAAAATCATAAATTGTCATATTTAGTCCTTTGGTGAGAAATCTAAAAGTTTTGAGAAAATTTCAATTTAGTCCCGAAAATCCAAAATGTTCAAATTTAGTCCTTGAAAATTTTCAAAATGTCAAACTAGACCTTGGACTATTAAACATTGGCAAAACAAACCCTTTGACTACTCTTCATAATTTTCATGTTTGGTCCTAATTTCCAAATGTTACACAAATGGTCCTCAGTATTAATACTTTACAAACCAAACGGACCTTATTTATTATCCAAGCCCAATCACCACCCCTGGCCCAAATCCCTTTACCCGGTCCCTTAACCCGACCAACCCAACCCAAAAACCAAGGTTTAAAATAATAAAACCGCCCTTCCCTGTCCCCTCCCCGACATCCTTGTCTGCTACCACCACCACCACCACCAAACCTACCAACCCACTCTACCTCACCATTTGTCTCCCCCCTCCTCACCAACCTCACCAATGCATTAATTACACCCTTTCCGTCCCAAATTTCCAAAACCAATTTGGCGCCAAAACTAGATGAATGGCGGGATTGAGTTTAGCCTATCCAATGGCTCTTATTGTTGCCGGATTTGACCGTAGAGAGAGGAACTTTTGGAGCATAAAAGAGGCCAAGTGGAAGCATGAAGAGATAGTTAGTCTTAGTTTTTAAAAGTTGTATGTCGCTTTAATATAAATAGGTCCTAATTAGCTTCAATTGTAGTTTTAGTTGTTTTGTACTCAATTTAGTTGTTCAAGTGTATTAAAACCTTTGTTAAGCTTCAATTCAAGTAATATCCGCTTTCTTCATTTTAAGCCCATCGTTGAGATTTTTAATTGCAAACATCTTTGTTAAAGCTTTTGCGCTCCATTTTCATCTCACAAGCTTATATAAGCTTATCATAAGTTTTTGTAAGCTTGCACTCAAGTTTAAACAATATTGTAACTTGGTCAACTAAAGTCAATATAAGAACAAAATGATGCAAGGATGAAATGGGGTGATGCGTAACTTGAAATGGGTGGAAATGGAAGCTATTGGGTCGATTAGACTAGTGTACTAGTTTCATTGTTTGTCAGGCAGCTATAGTGGCCATTGGACAATTTGTAAGCAATTTTCAAGTTTTATGCATAATCGCTTTTGTAGTATGAATCGCTCTAACTGCCTTAATAGTAGTGTTTAGGTATTTAAACTTAATTTGATCATAATTATAAGTTGGTTCCGAGTTCGATCTGCTTTTGTTGCAAAATCACTATATTAAGGGTGTTTGGTTTCTTTGTCAAAGCCGCTCACAAGTGAAGTCGCAGTGAGTCTTTTGATTGGTTCATGTTTGCTTAGCATTATTGAACTCATTTGAGTCATGAAAACCGAGTTCTGAACCTTTAAAGTCAAAGTTTCATCAAATCGTCTTTAATACTAGGTATGTTGTGGATTCGGATTTGGAAATCTTTGTCTTGTGTTTGAAACCTTAAACCTTGCTTGCATTACACTTAATATACCTTATAACATCAATTTCACCATCAAAAGTGGATTTAAGTTTCATTTTAGTCAACTTATGTGTCTGTTTCAAAAGTCAAAATGTGTCAAAACTGGGTTTGAAAGCGGATGTTGCAAGATCTCGCATGTGTGTCATCAAAGATATTTAGGTTCGGTTTTGGGATATAAGTAGTTCAACAGGGGTCTTTAATACCTCTTATCCGGTTTTAGCTTTTGTTTGCTAAATAAGCTTCTGATAAGCTCAAATTAGGCCCTTTGCCTCAAGACCAACTCGCCTAATATCGAGTGATTTTCTCGCTTTAGCCAAGCTTGCACGAGCTTATTGAAGCTTGTCAAGGGCTGGTATTTTGGTCATAGGTAGTCACTTAGGTCTAGTTTTAGCCTTGATAATCGCTTTTAGTTTGTAGCTTATTTGTAGATTGTGCTTTAGCTTAAAGTTGGTACCAAAACTGCTTTTTAAGCTTAATATCAAAATCACCAAATCTGCTCCATCTTGTTAATCAAGAGTGTAACTTGTTGATTTCTGCTTGATTTGGTCATATTTAGTATATCATAGTCTCTGTTAACGAGGTAGCTTGTTTAGTTCATTTGCTTATCAAGTGCTTATTTCAATAAGCACTTGAATCATCGCCCATTTTCTTCCACATAGCCTGCTATTTTTCCAATTTTCCTAGCTTCTTATCATTATTTTAGAATTTTCCTGAAATTTTCAGATTTTTCCTAGTCTGTTTTGCTATTTTTCTTAATTTAATCTAGTTTTTAAGTATTTTTAAATAGCATTTAATACAAAAAATTCGTAAAAGGTTCAAAAATAAGTTTTCAATTTTCTTAGGCTTAGATAAATATAAAAAGTGAAAAAGTAATTTTCCATATTTTCATAGTTCATTTGGTAATTTTAGTGATTTAATTAGATTTTAATAGTTTAAAATTCATAGAAAATAGAAAATAGTCACAAAAATACAAAATAGTTTTGAAAAGTCTATTTTGATATTTTAGATTTTCCAAGTCTTAATCTTATTTTTCTAGCTTAATTTCCTATTTTCTTGTATTTTAGATAATTAATTATTAGTTAAAATAGTTTTTAATTAGGTAATTAGTTATAAAAATAATTTTCTTTTTCCATAAATTTTCTTATATCATTAGGATTGTAAAAACATTATTTTCATATTTTTAGGTTAATAACGCTTTAGTTTCACTTTTTAATTTAGACGTCGTAGATTTTAATTTCGCTTCAGAAAACATAAAAACAAAAACATCATTTTAATTTTAGTGATAGCGTTTATTTAATAGATTTTATCTTTTAATTTCCTCTCATTTGCATCTTAGCCTTTGTATCTCTGCTTGATATTTCGTAGTTATAATCATAATCTCATAATCCCTTTATCGCTCAAACTTCTCGATCACTAGACGCTGATTGATCCATTGCATAGCTCATTGGGACATAACGACCGGGAGACCATATACTCCTCGATCTTCATTGATTTCGTGCTTGAGCCGTTTTAAGTTTTCTTACGCTTGCGTGAGAGAACTTGATGATTCTCACAAGATCATGCCGATTTGCACCGAGTCAACAATCCAACCAAGACCGATGTTTCCGGATAATGTTTTTGTGTTGTTGTTAAAAATTTGTTGAAGTTTATGTTAAACTTGACATCGCCATTAAAGAAGGTTCTGAAAAATTTTATCCGCCATATTGGCATTAGCGTAAGACACATTGTTGTCATTAAGAAGACTCATAAGTCCGGAGAGTCGCTCATTAGACAAAGAGACAGGAGAGTTGCTAGCTCTATTATCGGTGATATGATTAGTATCGTTGGAAACATTGTTATCGCCGAAAGGTTTAGCATTAAAGCTCTTTTAACATATCCAAAGCAGGATAACCAACAAGATCATAACATCTATCAACAGTGTGACCGTGTTTTTTGCAGTTAGTACATTTGAGATTCATGTTTGGTCCTCGTTATTAGAGTTGTTACCAAAGATTAAAACCGCATCTTTATTGAAATTGTTGTTGATTGATCCTTTTTGTTAACAAAAATTTCCACTATCAAAAGTTTTTGCAAAGAAAAGCGGGGCATTGGGTTTAGCGAGCTATTCCCGGATGACACATTTCGTAGATTCTTCTCCGAGACAACAGAGAAAGCAGTTTGAAATTAGGCAATGGATCTCGGTTAGAATATTACTCGATAGAACATAAGTGTCATCAAGACCCATAAGAAATTGCATTAATTTGATTAGTCGATTGTGTTTTTCAAAATGTTTTGCGACCTCACAAGTGCGAGGAGGCAAGCTAATCATACAATCAAATTGTTTCCATAAAGAGTTGAGGTTGTTGTAATAATCAGCAAGAGAAGACCCATTTTGACTAAGAGAGTTTATATTTTTATGCAAATTAAAAATAGTGAACCATCAACCTTATCAAAAGTATCTTTAAGATCATTCCACATTTCATAAGCGCTTTAGCATAGATAGCACCAAAGAAATAGTTCAGATCGAGAGTTAAGAATCCGGTAACCACAACAGAGTTACAAGTATCCCATTGATTAGCAAGACTATGGTTTGAGTCATCTCTTATGCAAGTACCATCAATAAACCCTAACTTATTATGATTCCTTAAGGCGAAGGTCATGGCCATATTCCATATTTTATAATTTTCGGCCCAAATGAGTTTGATAGAAATAATGGGAGTACCATTGGTGTTATTGGGTGTAAATACAAAGCATCACCAAAGGATAAGCTTTTCTCGGTGGAAGAACCACCACCACCACCAAGATATCATCACCAACAGCCATAATGCAAACAATAAGATGACAAATAACACAGATGAGATAACAAAGAAGAGCAGATAGACGATAAAGAAATAAATAAGACTTTGTAATTAATAAACAACAAGCACCAAGCTCGTGGACTGGGTAAACGAGCATGTATTCATACCACTCAAAGGTGGCGGATCAAGATGTTAGTCTACCCGTTTGCACCCACAAAGACTTAAGTATTGTTTGTTTGAAGAAGAGATTAGACTTAGACTTACAGAGCAATATGCAGCGGAAAGAACAAATCACAATAGGAAATAACCAATGATTATGCCAATAGCAATAACCCCAAACCACCAATTTGTTGCTGAAGAGATGTCCCCAAGTTTCTATGAAGAAACCCTTGGATGGTGAATCAATAATGATTATGAGCACAAGCTCTGATACCATGTACGAAAGTATCAGCAACAATAGATAAACAATAGAACTTTTATTCAAACCTAAGCCTCAATAGTCGGCTTAGATTAAATCAACAATAGTATCCAAAGTGTTACAAGGTTAGATTAATGTCAATGAGACAAGAACTATACAAATACAAAGAAGAGACAAGATCAATGTAATGATCGGAAAAGAGAATGTGAGACAATGATCGCACACACACTTGTGTTCAACCATAGATTAAGGGACTTATTAAATAGGAGATAAAGATACACAAAGACCCTCTAACGGCTATAAATGACTCATCGCAGAATGAGAAATGCTTCAGAGAATGAACATCTTGGAACTTTAAACCATTTATGCTTTGACCATGATTAACCCCTGTAATAAGCCTGCACTAAACATAACTTGAAAACCATTAGCAATTGATAGAATGACATGTTTGCCACAGATTAATACCCCAAAGTTTAACAAGGAGGCTATTTATTGTTACTTTGCAATATGAAATAGCAAGAAATAGTATTTGGCTAATGAAATAGCTCAGAGGGTGTTTGGGATCATCTGTGTTTGCTCAAAGCGGAATGAAACTTTCAAAAAGTAATCTTGGATGTGTTTTTAAAAAAAAATGTGAACTATGTGTTATACATACAGAATCCAAAAGACGCATTGAAACAACACAATTTGCCAAAATATATGTGACAACCCGTGTCACACCCCCAATTTACTTGTTTTGCAATGAATGGAATTCGGGGATAGACTGTCATAGCACCACATTCACAGTTATATTGAACGACCTAAAGTGTCGTTTGAAAAGAACATCGCTTGATTTATTAAAACAATCGAGTTTACAAAGTATAGGTCCCAAATGTTTACAAAGTTTATGGAAACATAAATATATTACAAGTCCAAACGATGTTTTGAAAGAAAGTGCCATGATGTACAATGATGTAAGTCGACGCCACGACTCAAAAGGTGGTTCCTTAACCATGCCATGATGATAATGCCTTAGTTACCGAAAATACATTGCTAAACGGTCAACAATAATGTTGGTGAGAAATCATAGGTTTATGCAAATGTTTTATACGACTACACAAGTATAGATCGTGCATGACAATTATGTCACGTAAAATGTTACGTGCACGTAAAATGTTACGTGCATGACAATTATGTCACGTAAAAATGTTACAATTGCTTAAGCGCATGATACCAAGCTCGGATCGATGTACGCCCAACAGAGTGTCTTGCCAAACAACTCTAATAATGTTTATGAATGAAATGCATCCGTATGACAAGTTGGGATTCACCAACTCGGATGGAGGTGTCACCTCGATAGATCTATCCACTCACACACGCTTCTAGAAAATTAACGGCTCATGCATTAAAGTGGGACTTTTAATCGGCAACTTTGTAACTCAAGCAATGTAAATGAATTTAACATACTTGGTATCGTAATAAAAATGTTGTGCAATGTATTCTCCCCGTAGGTTTGAAATAATGTAAAACTTGTAAACGGGCTATGAAAACTCACTTGGTAAACCTGATGTGATGACAAGAGCGAGTACACCGAGGTATAATGTGATGCGTTAACCGGACCTATTACGAATGATATGATATGTAATGAGTTGCAATGTAATGTTATGATATGCATGCATTACGTATGTTATTTATACCATTTCGAAGTTTTGAAAATATTACTTATCGTCAAAAATACTCTTTTGACGCCTCGACCATTCAAAAATCACTTTACAAGTATTTACGCAAAATGTCATCCTACAATGGTTTTATAATGATTTATGGTGAAATTTTCACTTTTAAATGTCAGAAACAATGTCGCCGGAAATTTCATGAAATTAACAAAATGGCTCAAAAACTAGTCGTAAAATGGTGTACGCCGATCGTTAGAAAACGAACTCGACGGTTTTGGAAAGTTTGTATCGAAATCTAGAAGTTTCGTTCAGAGTTTTCGCCAAAAGGTCTCGAACATAAAGATAATAAGGGTTAAATATGGTGATTTTGTCTAATGGTTGTGTAAAAAGTGAGTTTCGGCCAAGTTTGAGCAACCGTAATTTACTTATTAAAACTCCGCTATACAAACGGCTTGTCGTTTTGAAAAATATGCTCGGTGATCTTGATTTTACTAGAAGACAATTCGTTCCAAAAAGTTCCACATCATGGTTAAAAACAGCCCTCAACATGGTCGTTTCAGCTACCGTAACACTTGTATCGTAAAAATAATATAGATTTTCTAGTTACGGCAATTTTATGAAAAGTGCATATCTTTGTCGCTTCAAACCGCTTTCACGTATAATACGCCCTTAGCTTCGTATCAAAGTATACTAATATATTTTGACAAGTCGAAATAATTTGTGAAGCTTAAGGCTCGTTTTTGACTCGGACGAAATAAAAAAAGATGTCAAATTTCTATACATTTCGTCATTTAAAAATTCATAACTTCTTCGTTATAACTCCGCTTATCCGCTCAAGCGGCCACGGATTCGTTTTAAAGTATATTTTCTAAATATCAAGGCAAAAGTCGTGCCTCCTCAAAACAAGGACAGAACACAATATATACTTATCGAAAATAGTTTTCTCGGACAAAGCCTATTCTAATCCCTTCAAATCAACTCCAAAGCTAATCTAATCCTACCATACACCTTCTTAGGGTGTCATGGGTTCCTAGGATGACCATATATATATAAAACTCCAAAATCAAGAAAAAATGGTATAAATCACATATGTCTTGCATGTTTCAAAAAAAAAAAAAAAAAAAAAAATGAAAATGAAAGAAACATGCTTACAAGTGAATAATGAGGTGCAAGTATAAAATGTATAAATGTGTATACTTGTGTAATATTTATGTAATTTGTAAGAAAAGGTAAGTAAAGTGTAAATAATTGTAACTTTTTGGTACAAGTAAGTTTTTGATAGGTCAAAATAGAATGTAATGAGATAATAAAAATTGTAAAAATACATTCCTTGTGAAATTTGAGTGATATAAAAATTATCGAGTAGTTTTTAAGAAAAGTGTCGTAATAATTTAACTTTAACGATTTGTGTACCAAATAAATTTAAAACATTAGGAAAACTCAAAATATAGTTTATATAAACCAATGTAAGTATAAAAATATGTCGGGATCATTTTTGAAAGTAACGGATTAAATATTCAAAATAATAACTCACGCGATAACGTTTATTTAATATAAAAATTACGCGATAAATGTGAAATGAAATGCCATGAATGAACTAACGTGATGCAAATGATGTCAATGAAATGTAGACTAATCTTAGTCCATATGAAATGTCATTGATGTTATGATCATGAATTCGCCGCTAAACCATAAAGGTTACGCGAATTTGGAACACGTAAACCTAGTTTACGATAAATGTTGAAATAATGAGGCATAAATTGTTTCGAGAAATGACCTGAAAGTACGGGTTGTCACATTCGCCCATCCAAAAAGGAATTCAGTCCCTGAATTCAATTCGTGTTGGTCTATCGAATTTTTGAGTTTGTGATGAATATCGAGGAAAGAGAACATGGAGAAGTGTCGTTACGGTTGTCGATGATCGAGGACGTAAAAAACATCGTATTGGATAAATCTCGCATGATTAATACTTTGACTGTGGAATATGTGAACATTTTGCTTGCACTAAGATTTATAAATAACCGCTCCCAACATAACATGATCCCTCCAGAATTAGACATAGTTAGCTAGGCTATGTATAATTAAGGAACGATGATGTGACGTTCGGTTTAGTTGTTATAACTCTCGATGCTTACAAGGATTTAAACCGTGTCGTTAAAATGGTCGATAAGGTAAAAAGAAGTAAAATTCTCGTAAGTGATATCGAATCGAAAGGAAATAAAGTACGATAGATGAGAATATTTGGGTCGAATTGGTTCGTCCAGTGTTTTTCTAAATCGTACCACGCCTTTCCAAGATGGGTCCTTGTGCATAAGTATTTCCCACTTGAGGTTCTAATGTTTTTTGGCTTATGGGACATATCTCCAAATTTTGCATCGATAACGATGTAGCTTATCTAGCTATATGTTGTTACTTGTAACGATTCTTGATTTGTATGACTTCCTTGTTTGTTTCATGAATGGGTTATGGACTAATGAATTGGACTTTCTGATTTTAATCATTGAATAAGTGATTGATACCTCAACCTTACAAGGCCTCAAATGGTGTAGTCAACATGTTCATGAGCTAACTATTGTTGCAAAGAAACTTGTCGATGGAGAATGATTTGCCTAACCGTTTCTAGAAAGTCATCTTGGCTTGAGCATATTATCTAATGTGGAAATTGCTCTCTAGCTCTAACCATTGAGTTTGAGGATAGTTTATTGTTTGATTATCAAGGTGTTTCTATACTCCATGTTGTAAAGTCACAAACCTTAAATATTTAAGTGAGGTGGTGTAGTGGTTGATTTTCAAGATTTGTTCCGATATTGAGGGCAATATTCATTTCTAATATGTTATCATGCTAGCAAGAAAATAGATATCGGTTCAAACTATGTCAAGTATGTTTGTTCTAGTTTCACTTGTAAATGGGGCTAGTACTTTGGAATGATAGAGTTTGATTCTAATTCAAAATAGTGGTTCGAATGTCTCGTGATGTCTTAAGATTTTGGTTGAGTTTTGAATCATCCTACCACCTAGTTCTAGTCCTTGTTGGTAATTCCAAAATTCTTTCATTGTTTTCTTGTATCGAGGAATCCTCCCCACAGATGATAGGAAGGGGATTCTCACTAATTTTATCATGTAATTATACCGCCCGATCCCGTTTTGGCCAAAATTTTTTTTTGGAGTAAGTGTTCTACACTTTCTCATCCGTTATCGATCCGCCATGTACGTAAGACAAAAGGATTGGCTAATCCAGAGCAAACGGCTCTTGGTAAAGATATCTCAAATCCGTTTATATGGCTTGCAATTTGCCCAAAATTGTATGGTTCTCAACTCACCATATCCTAAAAAGTGAAGAGTTGGCTAGCCCGCAGATTATGGCTTGTGGTAAAGGCGATGGAAAAACCATAATTGGTAATCAACTCACCAAAGATAATGTTGATAATTTATCTAAGAGTTGGCTAGTCCGTAAGAGTGCGGCCTGGTAAAGACAAAATCAAATCAGTTGGAAGGCGGTGGTTTGCTCAAAATCACATGGTTATCGGTGTACCATGGTTCTTACTTGAACTGAAACATTTGGCTACTCGAGTAATGGCTTTTGGTAAAGAGTTTAAAATCCATTATGTTTTCTCAAATCATTGCTAGGGACTAGCAATATCTCGATGTGGGGATTGATGAGTGTGTAAATACTCATCATTTTTATACAAAATAAACGCAAAATCATCGAAAACACTCGAAACACATCAAAATGATCAAAATATCACAAATCAGTGTTTTATGTGTTTCAAATGCAAAATTATCAAAATCGATGAAAAACATATCAAATTTGCAAAATTGCGCTTTAGTCCCCAAGTTTACAAAATTGTCAAAATAGTCCACGAGCCAAAATTTCAAAAGAAAAGTCACCAAAGGTCTTTTTAAAATCATAAATTGTCATATTTAGTCCTTTGGTGAGAAATCTAAAAGTTTTGAGAAAATTTCAATTTAGTCCCTGAAAATCCAAAATGTTCAAATTTAGTCCTTGAAAATTTTCAAAAATGTCAAACTAGACCTTGGACTATTAAACATTGGCAAAACAAACCCTTTTGACTACTCTTCATAATTTTCATGTTTGGTCCTTGGATTTCCAAATGTTACACAAATGGTCCCTTGTATTAATACTTTACAAACCAAACGGACCTTATTTATTATCCAAGCCCAATCACCACCCCTCGCCCAAATCCCTTTACCGGTCCCTTAACCCGACCAACCCAACCCAAAACCAAGGTTTAAAATAATAAAACCGCCTCTTCCTGTCCCTCCCGACATCCTTGTCTGCTACCACCACCACCACCAACCAACTACCAACCCACTCTACCTCACCATTTGTCTCCCCCTCACCAACCTCACCAATGCATTAATTACACCCTTTCTCGTCCCAAATTTCCAAAACGTAATTTGGCGCCAAAACTAGATGAATGGCGGGATTGAGTTTAGCCTATCCAATGGCTCTTATTGTTCTTGGATTTGACCGAGAAGAGAGAGGAACTTTTGGAGCATAAAAGAGGCCAAGTGGAAGCATGAAGAGATAGTTAGTCTTAGTTTTTAAAAGTTGTATGTCGTTTAATATAAATAGGTCCTAATTAGCTTCGAATTGTAGTTTTAGTTGTTTTGTACTCAATTTAGTTGTTCAAGTGTATTAAAACCTTTGTTAAGCTTCAATTCAAGTAATATCCGCTTTCTTCATTTTAAGCCTCTTGTTGAGATTTTTAATTGCAAACATCTTTGTTAAAGCTTTTGGCGGTTCCATTTTCATCTCACACGACTTATATAAGCTTATCATAAGTTTTTGTAAGCTTGCACTCAAGTTTAAACAATATTGTAACTTGGTCAACTAAAGTCAATATAAGAACAAAATGATGCAAGGATGAAATGGGGTGATGCGAGAACTTGAAATGGGTGGAAATGGAAGCTATTGGGTTGGATTAGACTAGTGTACTAGTTTCATTGTTTGTCAGGCAGCCATAGTGGCCATTGGACAATTGTAAGCAATTTTCAAGTTTTATGCATAATCGGTTTTGTAGTATGAATCGCTCTAACTGCCTTAATAGTAGTGTTTAGGGTATTTAAACTTAATTTGATCATAATTATAAGTTGGTTACGAGTTTGGATCATTTTGTTGCAAAATCACTATATTAAGGGTGTTTGGTTTCTTTGTCAAAATTTCTCTCACAAGTGAAGTCGATGTGAGTCTTTTGATTGGTTCATGTTTGCTTAGCATTATTGAACTCATTTGAGTCATGAAAACTGAGTCTGCAACCTTTAAAGTCAAAGTTTCATCAAATCTGTCTTAATACTAGGTCTGTTGTGGATTTGGATTTGGAAATCTTTGTCTTGTGTTTGGAAACCTTAAACCTTGCTTGCATTACACTTAATATACCTTATAACATCAATTTCAGTCATCAAAAGTGGATTTAAGTTTCATTTTAGTCAACTTATGTGTCTGTTTCAAAAAGTCAAAATGTGTCAAAACTTGGGTTTGAGCAGATGTTGCAACATCTGCACAGGTGTCATCAAAGATATTTAGGTTCTGGTTTTTGGGATATAAGTAGTTCAACAGGGGGTCTTTAATACCTCTTATCTGGTTTTAGCTTTTGTTTGCTAAATAAGCTTCTGCATAAGCTCAAATTAGGCCCCTTTTGCCCTGCACCAACTCAGCTAATACTGAGTGATTTTCTCAGTTTTAGCCAAGCTTGCACAGAGCTTATTGAAGCTTGTCAAGGGCTGGTATTTTGGTCATAGGTAGTCACTTAGGTCTAGTTTTAGCCTTGATAATCAGTTTTTAGTTTGTAGCTTATTTGTAGATTGTGCTTTAGCTTAAAGTTGGTACCAAAACTGTTTTTAAGCTTAATATCAAAATCACCAAATCTGTTCCATCTTGTTAATCAGTAGCTGTAACTTGTTGATTTCTGTTTGATTTGGTCATATTTAGTATATCATAGTCTCTGTTAACAGTAGGTAGCTTGTTTAGTTCATTTGCTTATCAAGTGCTTATTTCAATAAGCACTTGAATCATCAGTTCCATTTTCTTCCACATAGCCTGCTATTTTTCCAATTTTCCTAGCTTCTTATCATTATTTTAGAATTTTCCTGAAATTTTCAGATTTTTCCTAGCTGTTTTGCTATTTTTCTTAATTTAATCTAGTTTTAAAGTATTTTTAAATAGCATTTAATACAAAAAATTCGAGAAAAGGTTCAAAAATAAGTTTTCAATTTTCTTAGGCTTAGATAAATATAAAAAGTGAAAAAGTAATTTTCCATATTTTTCATAGTTCATTTGGTAATTTTAGTGATTTAATTAGATTTTAATAGTTTAAAATTCATAGAAAATAGAAAAATAGTCACAAAAATACAAAATAGTTTTGAAAAGTCTATTTTGATATTTTAGATTTTCCAAGTCTTAATCTTATTTTTCTAGCTTAATTTCCTATTTTCTTGTATTTTAGATAATTAATTATTAGTTAAAATAGTTTTTAATTAGGTAATTAGTTATAAAAATAATTTTCTTTTTCCATAAATTTTCTTATATCATTAGGATTGTAAAAACATTATTTTCATATTTTTAGGGTTAATCTTGCTTTAGTTTCACTTTTTAATTTATGCGTCGCGTAGATTTTAATTTCGAGTTTAGTAAAACATAAAAACAAAAACATCATTTTAATTTTAGTGATAGCGTTTATTTAATAGATTTTATCTTTTAATTTCCTCTCATTTGCATCTTAGCCTTTGTATCTGCTTTGATATTTACGTAGTTATAATCATAATCTCATAATCCCTTTATCGTTCAAACTTCTCGATCACTAGGCGTTGATTGATCCATTGCATAGCTCATTGGGACATAACGACCGGGAGACCATATACTCCTCGATCTTCATTGATTTCGTGCTTGAGTGTTTTAAGTTTTCTTACGCTTGCGTGAGAGAACTTAATGATTCTTGCGGCGATCATCTTGATTGCACCGAGTCAACAATCCAACCAAGGCCGATGTTTCCGGATAATGTTTTGTGTTGTTGTTAAAAATTTGTTGAAGTTTATGTTAAACTTGACATCGCCATTAAAGAAGGTTCTGAAAAATTTTATCGCCATATTGGCATTAGCGAAAGACACATTGTTGTCATTAAGAAGACTCGTAAGTGCGAGAGCATTCATTAGACAAAGAGACAGGAGAGTTGCTAGCTCTATTATCGGTGATATGATTAGTATCGGTGGAAACATTATTCTTCTTGAAAGGTTTAGCATTAAAGCTCTTTTAACATATCCAGCAGGATAACCAACAAGATCATAACATCTATCAACAAGTGACCGGGTTTTTGCGGTTAGTACATTTGAGATTCATGTTTGGTCCTCTGTTATTAGAGTTGTTACCGACATTAAAACCGGACCCTTTATTGAAATTGTTGTTGATTGATCCTTTTTGTTAACAAAAATTTCCACTATCAAAAGTTTTTGCAAAAAAGCGGTGGCATTGGGTTTAGCGAGCTATTCCCGGATGACACATTTCGTAATTCTTCTCCGAGACAACGAGAGAAAGCGATTTTGAAATTAGGCAATGGATCTCGGTTAGAATATTACTTCGATAGGAACATAAGTGTCATCAAGACCCATAAGAAATTGCATTAATTTGATTAGGCGATTGTGTTTTTCAAAATGTTTTGCGACCTCACAAGTGCGGGGAGGCAAGCTAATCATACAATCAAATTGTTTCCATAAAGAGTTGAGGTTGTTGTAATAATCGGCAAGAAGACCCATTTTGACTAAGAGAGTTTATATTTTTATGCAAATTAAAAATAGTGAACCATCAACCTTATCAAAAGTATCTTTAAGATCATTCCACATTTCATAAGCGGTTTAGCATAGATAGCACCGACAAATAGTTCGGATCAGAGAGTTAAGAATCCGGTAACCACAACAGAGTTACAAGTATCCCATTGATTAGCAAGACTATGGTTTGAGTCATCTCTTATGCAAGTACCATCAATAAACCCTAACTTATTATGATTCCTTAAGGCGAAGGTCATGGCCATATTCCATATTTTATAATTTTCAGTTCCAGTGAGTTTGATAGAAATAATGGGAGTACCATTGGTGTTATTGGGGTGTAAATACAAAGCATCACCAAAGGATAAGCTTTTCTCAGTGGAAGAACCACCACCATCACCAGTATTATCATCACCAACAGCCATAATGCAAATAATAAGACAGACAAATAACACGAGGCAGAGATAACAAGAAGAGCGATAGGCGAGATAAAGAAATAAATAAGACTTTGTAATTAATAAACAACAAGCACCAAGCACGTGGACTGGGTAAACGAGCATGTATTCATACCACTCAAAGGTGGCGATCAAGATGTTAGTCTACCGTTTGCACCCACAAAGACTTAAGTCTTGTTTGTTTGAAGAAGAGATTAGACTTAGACTTACGAGCAATATGCGTGGAAAGAACAAATCACAATAGGAAATAACCAAAGTGATTATGCCAATAGCAATAACCCCAAACCACCAATTTGTTCTTTGAAGAGATGTCCCAAGTTTCTATGAAGAAACCCTTGGATGGTGAATCAATAATGATTATGAGCACAAGCTCGATACCATGTCTGAAAGTATCGGCAACAATAGATAAACAATAGAACTTTTATTCAAACCTAAGCATTGTCACACCCCAATTTACTGCTTTGCAAATGAATGGAATTCCATTTATGGGGATTGACCGTCATAGCACCACAATCACAGTTATATTGAACGACCTAAAGTGTCGCTTTGAAAACACATCGTTTGATATTAAATAAAATGATTCGTAGTTACAACATAGGTCCCAAAAGTTTACAAAGTTTATGGAAACATAAATATATTACAAGTCCAAACGATGGTTTTGAAATAAAGTGCCATAATGTACAATGTTGTAAGTCGACGCCATGACTCAAAAGGTGGGTCCTAAACCATGTCATGATGATAATGCCTCGCCATTCGAAAATACATTGCTAAAACGGTCAACAATAATGTTGGTGAGAAATCATAGGTTTATGTAAATGTTTTATACGACTACACAAGTATAGATCGTGCATGACAATTATGTCACGTAAAATGTTACAGCATGACAATTATGTCACGTAAAATGTTACAATTGCTTAAGCGCATGATACCAAGCTCGATCGATGTACGCCCAAGAGAGTGTCTTGCCAAACAACTCTAATAATGTTCATGAATGAAATGCATCCGTATGACAATTGGGATTCACCAACCCGGATGGAGGCGCCACCTCGATAGATCTATCCACTCACACACGCTTCTAGAAAATTAACGGCTCATGCATTAAAGTGGGACTTTAATCGGCAACTTTGTAACTCAAGCAATGTAAATGAATTTAACATACTTGGTATCGTAATAAAAATGTTGTGCAATGTATTCTCCCCGTAGGTTTGAAATAATGTAAAACTTGTAAACGGGGCTATGAAAACTCACTTGGTAAACCGGAATGATGACAAGAGTGAGTACACCGAGGTATAATGTGATGCGTTAACCGGACCTATTACGAATGATATGATATGTAATGAGTTGCAATGTAATGTTATGCATGCATTTCGTATGTTATTTATACCATTTGCGAGTTTTGAAAATATTACTTATCGTCGAAAAATACTGCTTGACGCCTTGACCAATCAAAAATCACTTTTCAAGTATTTACGCCAAAATGTCATCCTACAATGGTTTTATAATGATTTATGGTGAAATTTTCACTTTTCGTCAGAAACAATGTCGCCGGAATTTTTATGAAATTAACAAAATGGCTCCGAAAACTAGTCGTAAAATAGTGTACGTCGATCGTTAGAGAACGAACTCGACGGTTTTGGAAAGTTTGTATCGAAATCTAGAAGTTTCAGTTCAGAGTTTTCGCCAAAAAGGTCTCGAACATAAAGATAATAAGGGTTAAAGATGGTGATTTTGTCTAATTGTTGTGTAAAAGTGAGTTTCGCCAAGTTTAAACATCCGTAATTAATTTATTAAAACTCCGCTATACAAACGGCTTGTCGCTTTGAAAAATATGCTCGGTGAACTTGATTTTATTAGAAGACAATTCGCTTCCAAAAGTTCCACATCATGGTTAAAAACAGCCCTCAACATGGTCGTTTCACCACCGTAACACTTGTATCGTAAAAATAATATAGTTTTTCGTAAAATAATAGTTACGGCAATTTTATGAAAACGTGCATATCTTTGTCGCTTCAAACCGCTTTCACGATAATACGTCCTTAGCTTCGTATCAAAGTATACTAATATATTTTTGACAAGTCGAAATAATTTGTGAAGCTTAAGGCTCGCTTTGACTCGGACAAAATAAAAAAACATGTCTGAAATTTCGAAAAGTATATATTTCGTCGTCAAACTTTAAAAATTCATAACTTCTTCGTTATAACTCCGCTTTTATCCGCTCAAGCGCCACGGATTCGCTTTTAAAGTATATTTTCTAAATATCAAGGCCAAAAGTCGTGCCTACACGTCGGATTTTCCAGAAAATCAAAACAAGGACAGAACACTTTTTATACTTATCGAAAATAGTTTTTCTCGGACAAAACCTATTCTAATCCCTTCAAATCAACTCCAAAGCTAATCTAATCCTACCATACACCTTCTTAGGGTGTCATGGGTTCCTAATCATCATCAAGACCAAAGAATACCAAGGGATAATTATAGGATGACCATATATATATATATAACTCTAAAATCAAGTAAAATGGTATAAATCACATATGTCTTGCATGTTTGTACCAAAATGAAAAGATACATATGAAATGAAAAGGAAACATGAAAATGAAAGAAACATGCTTACTAGTTAATATGATGAGGTGCAAGTAACAAGGTTAAACCTAAACACTCTTGGTTTTATTTCAAAACCTTATAAAGAGTATTAACTAGATTGTTAAAACACTTGAGAAAAAAAAGTGATGATCCCTTGTGAACCTCTATGAAGGCCGGTTGAATGGAGAACCAAAAAGAGAGAAGACAACTTTCTAACACTTGTGAAAAACTTTGAGAAGTGAATGAGTGAAAAAATTATTAGTAAGACTTTTATGTATTGTGTAAATTATAACAATCAAGTTCCATACTTCATTTAATGACTACCCTCCCTTGGTCGGCCAAGGGGAGGTATTAGATATTTTTTTTTTTTTTTTTTTAAAATGTATATATATATACTTGTATAAATTGGTGAAAGTGTAAGTAATTTGTAGGAAATGTACTTTATAAAGTAAATGGTAATTTTAAGTACAAGTAATTTTTAATAGATCAAAATAGAATGTAATGAGATAATAAAATTGTAAAAATACATTCCTTGTGAAATTTGAGTGATAAAATAATTATCGAGTAGTTTTTAAGAAAACGTCGTAATAATATAACTTTAACGATTTATGTACCAAATAAATTTAAAACACTAGGAAAACTCAAAATATAGTTTTATAAACTAAATGTAAGTATAAAAATATGTCGGGATCATTTTGAAAGTAACGGATTAAATATTCAAAATAATAACTCACGCGATAACGCTTATTTAATATAAAAATTACGCGTTAAATGTGAAATGAAATGTCATGAATGAACTAATGTGATGCAAATGATGTCAATGAAATGTAGACTAATCTTAGTCCATATGAAATGTTCGTGATGATATGATCATGAATTCGCCGCTAAACCTTTAAGGTTACGCGATTTGGAACACGTAAACCTAGTTTACGATAAATGTTGAAATAGTGAGGCATAAATTGTTTCGAGAAATGACCGAAAGTACGGGTTGTCACATTCGCCCATCAAAAAGGAATTCATCCCCGAATTCAATTCGTGTTAGGTCTATCGAATTTTGAGTTTGTGATGAATATCGAGGAAAGAAGACATGGAGAAGTGTCGTTACGGTTATCGATGATCGAGGAGTGTACAAAACATCGTATTGGAAAAATCTCGCATGAATCTCTCATAAGCAACACTTTGACTTTGGAATATGTGAAGATTTTGCTTGCACTAAGATTTATAAATAACCGCCCCAACATAACATGATCCTCCGCAATTAGACATAGTTAGCTAGGCTATGTATAATTAAGGAACGATGATGTGACGTTCGGTTTAGTTGTTATAACTCTCAATGTTTACAAGGATTTAAACCGTGTCGTTAAAATGGTCGTTAAGGAAAAGAAGTAAAATTCTCATAAGTTATAACAAATCGGAAAGAAAATAAGTACGATAGATGAGAATATTTGGGTCGAATTGGTTCGTCCAAGGTGTTTTTCTAAATCGCACCACGCCTTTCCAAGACGGGTCCTTGTGCATAATTTGTTGCCCACTTGAGGTTCTAATGGTTTGCGGCTTATGGGACATATCTCCAAATTTTGCATCGATATAACGATGTAGCTTATCTAGCTATATGTTGTTACTTGTAACCGATTCTTGATTTGTATGACTTCCTTGTTTGTTTCATGAATGGGTTATGGACTAATGAATTGGACTTTCCGATTTTAATCCTTGAATAAGTGATTGATACCTCAACCTTACAAAGCCTCAAATGGTGTAGTCAACATGTTCATGAGCTAACTATTGTTGCAAAGAAACTTGTCGATGGAGAATGATTTGCCTAACCGCTTCTAGAAAGTCATACCGGCTTGAGCATATTATCTAATGTGGAAATTGCTCTCTAGCTCTAACCATTGAGTCGAGGATAGTAGGCGGTAATCATGTCCTAGTAGGTTTCATGGAAATCTCGAAATGACCGCCGCCAGCCTAAGATGAATCGAATAGCTTATAATAGGTACAACCGAATTAATACCACGTGTCTTGTGTTAGATTTCAAAATGTTAAATCATTGGAAAGGACCTTATTGAAAAGAATAGATTATAGGTAACAGCCAGTGATTCCTCGCGTTTCTAATCCTATCGAATGTCATGACCGAGTATTACTTGCCTAATGTGCTTAGTCTCTATGACTAAAATGTTTATTGTTTGATTATCAAGGTGTTTCCATGCTCCATGTTGTAAAGTCACAAACCTTAAATATTTAAGTGAGGTGGTGTAGTGGTTGATTTTCAAGATTTGTTCCGATATTGAGTGCTTCCAAAATAGTTCATCACTAATATTGTTATCATGCTAGCAAGAAAATAGATATCGCTTCAAACTATGTCAAGAATGTTTGTTCTAGTTTCACTTGTAAATGGGGAGTCATTGATTGTCCGACATGTTCAAACCTCGTGGCATCTCTTGATATGGAAGTGAGGTTACTTGGAATTTCTAGAGAACACAATGCCTTAGGGAAGTTTATATCGATAACCTTAATTTAACCATATTTTCCTTTAAGGAAACTCATTGTAGGAAGTTCACATATTGTTGAGGCCATGTTTAATGTAATGTTCTACGCCTCGCTTAGAAGACTTGGTATATCCCTATAGTGTTGCTTCATGGGTATTCGCTCAGATTAAATCTCAGTAACTCGGTCTAGCTAGTACTTTTGGAATGATAGAGTTTGGATTCTAATTCAAAATAGTGGTTCGAATGTCTCGTGATGTCTTAAGATTTTGTTGAGTTTTGAATCATCCTACCACCTAGTTCTAGTCCTTGTTGGTAATTCCAAAATCCTTTCATTGTTTTCTTGTATCGAGGAATCCTCCTCACGATGGTATAGGAAGTCTTTCCTAAAAGGTCACCGTCAAATCCTAACTTATCGGTTGAGTGAGAGATAAATGGCGTAAGCATCTATAGAGTGTTAACAGAAGAAATGT
The DNA here is from genome assembly GCA_022545495.1 of Chrysanthemum lavandulifolium. Lineage (NCBI taxonomy): Eukaryota > Viridiplantae > Streptophyta > Magnoliopsida > Asterales > Asteraceae > Chrysanthemum > Chrysanthemum lavandulifolium. The sequence continues at coordinate 191,144,770 of CM040239.1, read as the reverse complement.
TTATGCACGATATATCCGATTATAAAACTTTGCTTTCAAACGAGAATAAATAGTTTGTAAGAAAATTACAAGAAAGTTTATGAAAAGGTTTGTAAAACCACTTTATTGAGTAAGAAAGAAACATTTTTATCATTTACGCTTAATAATAAATCTTAGTTGTGGCTTGGTGTTAAAGCAACAACTTGTTAAGGTGATTTTAAAACAACTTATATAGTGATAGAAAACGGCTTAACAATGGTAGTGAAATATTTTGGTAAGACACAATTCGATTATAACATAACTCGTGAAATGATTTGTAAAATAGCTTACAAGAAAACAATTTATCGCTTGTCAAATAATAGAAGATTTCGTAGTTCAATTAATATCAAGATGGTTTATAGGTTGGTAATATAATAGTCGAGAAAGTAAAGGCGAATAGTCCGTGAGGTAAGCGTACCAAGTTTTATGATTTTAAATCGATAAAGGGCTAAAATAGCTCACCAAAAGGGTAAAATAGTTTATAAGACCGTAATATTACTTGCAGAAAAATTTGTAATATAGTTTATAACTTGCTATTGCAATTGTTTGTTGTTTTATAAAATAATAGCAAATTAATCGGTTTATCATACTATGAGAAAATAGTTTGCAAAGTATCGAAGGTCATTGTTTATAAAGTATTATTAAAGTCGTAAATTTTTGGTTTAATGGTACAGAGTAAGATGAAATGGTCGGTAAAATAGTTGAAAGCAGTTTGCGTTAGATAACGATGAAGTTTATTATCTCATAAGAGGAATGTAGGACAAATAGTTGGTATTCAACGCTTTGTTTTGTAAGATAATAGCTCGATGATTTTTCGTAGTAACATGAAAATCGCTTCGCATGAGGATATTAAATAGTTGATAAAATGATCGAAACCAATTGATAAGTTGGTAATAAAACAACTTGTGTTAAAACTTTATGAAACAACGTTTCTAAGATGGTGATAAAATAGTTCAAAATAAAATCAAGTGAAATAATTTCATGAAATAGTAGCGTAATAATTTGGAATAAAATTTGTTGGATGGTTTGTAGGATACATAGGAGAACCTTATCGAGTAATAATAGTCTACTAATTGGTCGAGAATAAAGTTGGCCTAACCCCTAGTAAGATAGTGATGTATCGTCGTGAAATGATGGAAAATTGGGCAATTGGAGTAAGGAATGAAATAAACAAGGTGGTGATTATCGAGAGATAATAAATGATAAAGATCACATTAGCTAGAAAGGTACTTATTATCTGCTCTGTTGGTGGTCTAATCGTGTTTCAAGTGTAGGAGTAGTAGGCGGTCTAGCAACAATAGCCCTAGAACTCTCACAGCCCTCAAACCTATGAGATGGTGTAGTGTCTATAGTCTTAGTGGTAGATGGTAATGGTGTGTCAAATCATGCACGCTTCCCAAGTCGCAAGTCGGGTGTATGAGTATCGTGTATGAGATGTGATGGTACGGATGGTGCTCAAATGATAATGATGATGAAAATAATGATGATGATAATGGAAATCCTTGTGGTGAGTTAAGAAAATAGGTTCATTAGGACTAAGCCTATAAGTTCTACCCAATGGTATGATCTGTCCCAACCGAGTGATAAAATTGTCCCGATCCTACAGTGAATCAATAGTGATCGTGATGGTGTAGGTGCAACTTCGCCCTCCTAAAAGGTCTCGTCATCATCATCGATGTTATCGGTGTTGAGTCAATTGATGTTAAAATTATGATAGGGACCGACAAGGCATTCTCCATGTCAAAGTGATGTGAGTATAATGGGATGGGTATTTGAAGGCATCTATGTGACAATCGAGTTCGAAATGAAAGTAAATAACTCGTAAAATGTGCGATAAAACCGCATGTAAAGTGAACATGCACTTATGATGAAATGATGAGATGCTATGATAATGTAGTTATAGTCTAGGGTCAATGATGCAACCTAGTTCTCTATAATCGTAGCTCGTACCAATCACACACCCCAATTTACTTGCTTTGCAATGAATGGAATTCTCGGGATTGACCGTCATAGCACCACAATCACAGTTATATTGAACGACCTAAAGTGTCGTTTGAAAACACATCGTTTGATATTAAATAAAACATTCGAGTTACAACATCGGTCCCAAAAGTTTACAAAGTTTATGGAAACATAAATATATTACAAGTCCAAACGATGGTTTTGAAAGAAAGTGCCATAATGTACAATGATGTAAGTCGACGCCATGACTCAAAAGGTGGTTCCTAAACCATGTCATGATGATAATGCCTCGTTACACGAAAATACATTGCTAAAACGGTCAACAATAATGTTGGTGAGAAATCATAGGTTTATGTAAATGTTTTATACGACTACACAAGTATAGATCGTGCATGACAATTATGTCACGTAAAATGTTACGTGCATGACAATTATGTCACGTAAAATGTTACAATTGCTTAAGCGCATGATACCAAGCTCGATCGATGTACGCCCAAAGAGTGTCTTGCCAAACAACTCTAATAATGTTCATGAATGAAATGCATCCGTATGACAATTGGGATTCACCAACCCGGATGGAGGCGCCACCTCGATAGATCTATCCACTCACACACGCTTCTAGGAAATTAACGGCTCATGCATTAAAGTGGGGACTTTAATCGGCAACTTTGTAACTCAAGCAATGTAAATGAATTTAACATACTTGGTATCGTAATAAAAATGTTGTGCAATGTATTCTCCCGTAGGTTTGAAATAATGTAAAACTTGTAAACGGGGCTATGAAAACTCACTTGGTAAACCGAATGATGACAAGAGTGAGTACACCGAGGTATAATGTGATGCGTTAACCGGACCTATTACGAATGATATGATATGTAATGAGTTGCAATGTAATGTTATGCATGCATTTCAGTATGTTATTTATACCATTTGCGAGTTTTGAAAATATTACTTATCGTCGAAAAATACTCGCTTGACGCCTTGACCAATCAAAAATCACTTTTCAAGTATTTACGCCAAAATGTCATCCTACAATGGTTTTATAATGATTTATGGTGAAATTTTCACTTTTCGTCAGAAAACAATGTCGCGGAATTTTTATGAAATTAACAAAATGGCTTCGAAAAACTAGTCGTAAAATAGTGTACGTCGATCGTTAGAGAACGAACTCGACGGTTTTGGAAAGTTTGTATCGAAATCTAGAAGTTTCAGTTCAGAGTTTTCGTCAAAAGGTCTCGAACATAAAGATAATAAGGGTTAAAGATGGTGATTTTGTCTAATTGTTGTGTAAAAAGTGAGTTTCGCCAAGTTTAAACATCCGTAATTAATTTATTAAAACTCCGCTATACAAACGGCTTGTCGCTTTGAAAAATATGCTCGGTGAACTTGATTTTATTAGAAGACAATTGCTCCAAAAGTTCCACATCATGGTTAAAACAGCCCTCAACATGGTCGTTTCACCACCGTAACACTTGTATCGTAAAAATAATATAGTTTTCGTAAAATAATAGTTACGGCAATTTTATGAAAACGTGCATATCTTTGTCGTTTCAAACCGCTTTTCACGATAATACGTCCTTAGCTTCGTATCAAAGTATACTAATATATTTTTGACAAGTCGAAATAATTTGTGAAGCTTAAGGCTCGTTTTGACTCGGACAAAATAAAAACAAGATGTGAAATTTCGAAAAGTATATATTTCGTCAAAACTTTAAAATTCATAACTTCTTCGTTATAACTCCGCTTTAATCCGCTCAAGCGCCACGGATTCGCTTTTAAAGTATATTTTCTAAATATCAAGGCCAAAAGTCGTGCCTACAGTCGGATTTTCCAGAAAATCAAAACAAGGACAGAACACTTTTATACTTATCGAAAATAGTTTTTCTCGGACAAAACCTATTCTAATCCCTTCAAATCAACTCCAAAGCTAATCTAATCCTACCATACACCTTCTTAGGGTGTCATGGGTTCCTAATCATCATCAAGACCAAAGAATACCAAGGGATAATTATAGGATGACCATATATATATATAACTCTAAAATCAAGTAAAATGGTATAAATCACATATGTCTTGCATGTTTGTACCAAAATGAAAAGATACATATGAAATGAAAAGGAAACATGAAAATGAAAGAAACATGCTTACTAGTTAATATGATGAGGTGCAAGTAACAAGGTTAAACCTAAACACTCTTGGTTTTTATTTCAAAACCTTATAAAGAGTATTAACTAGATTGTTTAAACACTTGAGAAAAAAAAAATGATGATCCCTTTGAAGAACCTCTATGAAGGCGGTTCTATGGAGAACCAAAGAGAGAAGACAACTTTCTAACACTTGGAAAAACTTTGAGAAGTGAATGAGTGAAAAAATATTGAAGTAAGACTTTTATGTATTGTGTAAAATTATAACAATCAAGTTCCATATCATTTAATGACTACCCTCCCCTTGGTCGGCCAAGGGGAGGGATGTAAGATATTTTGTTTTTTTTTTTATAAAATGTATAAGTATATATACTTGTATAAATTGGTTAAGTAAGTGTAAGAAAATGTAAAGTAAATGTAAAGTAAAGATGGTAATTTTTGGTACAAGTAATTTTTAATAGATCAAAATAGAATGTAATGAGATAATAAAATTGTAAAATACATTCCTTGTGAAATTTGAGTGATAAAATAATTATCGAGTAGTTTTTAAGAAAACGTCGTAATAATATAACTTTAACGATTTATGTACCAAATAAATTTAAAACACTAGGAAAACTCAAAATATAGTTTTATAAACTAAATGTAAGTATAAAAATATGTCGGGATCATTTTGAAAGTAACGGATTAAATATTCAAAATAATAACTCACGCGATAACGCTTATTTAATATAAAAATTACGCGTTAAATGTGAAATGAAATGTCATGAATGAACTAATGTGATGCAAATGATGTCAATGAAATGTAGACTAATCTTAGTCCATATGAAATGTTCGTGATGATATGATCATGAATTCGCCGCTAAACCTTTAAGGTTACGCGATTTGGAACACGTAAACCTAGTTTACGATAAATGTTGAAATAGTGAGGCATAAATTGTTTCGAGAAATGACCGAAAGTACGGGTTGTCACATTATCAAATATTTACACAAATATATACACAAGTTTAAAAAAAAAAAAATATCTTTATATCCCTCCCCCCTTGGCCGACCAAGGGGGAGGGTTGTTAATAAATGATGCATGGTTCCTTTGATTGTATTAATTGTTACTCAACTTAAAAGTCTACTTCAATGATTTTCTCATTCACTTCATTTCTTATCAAGTGTTAGCAAAAATATTTTTCTCTCTTCTTTGTTCTCCTTCCTAACCGGTTCTACATCAAGAGCAAAAGGGATCACCATTTTTTTTTATCAAGCTCAAGTTATTAACAATCTAGATAATACTCTTTATAAGGTTTTGAAATAAAAACCAAGAGTGTTTAGGTTTAACCTTGTTCTTTGCACCTCATCATATTAACTAGTAAGCATGTTTCTTTCATTTTTCATGTTTCCTTATCATTTCATAGTTATCTTTTCATTTTTGGAGCAAGCATGCATGATTTGTGTTGTTTATACCATTTTTACATGATTTTTAGAAATATATATATATATGGTCATCCTATAATTATCCCCTTGGTATACGTTGGTCTTGATGATGTCTAGGAACCCATGACACCCTAAGAAGGTGTATGGTAGGATTAGATTAGCTTTGGAGTTGATTTGAAGGGATTAGAATAGGTTTTGTCCGAGAAAAACTATTTTCGATACGTATAAAATATGTTCTGTCCTTGTTTTGATTTTCTGGAAAATCCGACAGTAGGCACGACTTTTTGGCCTTGATATTTAGAAAATATACTTTAAAACGAATCCGTGGCGCTTGAACGGATAAAACGGAGTTATAACGAAGAAGTTATGAATTTTAAAGTTTGGCGACGAAATATATTATTTTCTCAAATTTCAGATACTATTTTTACTCTATTCGGTCAAAACGAGCCTTAAGCTTCACAAATTATTTCGACTTATCAAAATATATTAGTATACTTTGATACGGCTAAGGACATATTATACGTGAAAGCGGTTTGAAACGACAAAGATATGCACGTTTTCATAAAATTGCCGTAACTATTATTTTCGAAAAACTATATTATTTTACGAGATAAGTGTTACGTTAGTGAAACGACCATGTTAGCGGTGTTTTATCAATGATGTGGAACTTTTGAAGCGAAATGTCTTCTAATAAAATTAAGATCACCGGGCATATTTTTCAAAACGACAAGCCGTTTGTATAGCGGAGTTGTAATAAATTAATTACGGATGTTTAAACTTGGCGAAACTCACTTTTTATATAACAATTAGCCAAAATCACCATCTTTAACCCTTATTATCTTTATGTTCGAGACCTTTTGACGAAAACTCTGAATCGAAACTTCTAGATTTCGATACAAACTTTCCAAAACCGTCGAGTTCGTTTTCTAACGATCGACGACACCATTTTACGACTAGTTTTCCAAAGCCATTTTGTTAATTTCATGAAAATTCGACGACATTGTTTTGCGACGAAAAGTGATAATTTCACTATAAATCATTATAAAACCATTGTAGGATGACATTTTGACGTAAATACTTGTAAAGTCGGTTTGAAGGGTCAAGACGTCAAAAGAGTATTTTTCGACGATAAGTAATATTTTCAAAACTCGCAAATGGTATAAATAACATACGAAATGCATGCATAACATTACATTGCAACTCATTACATATCATATCATTCGTAATAGGTCCGATTAAAGTTTCACATTATACCTCGGTGTACTCACTCTTGTCATCATACCGGTTTATCAAGTGAGTTTTCATAGCCCGTTTACAAGTTTTACATTATTTCAAACCTACGGGAGAATACATTGCACAACATTTTTATTACGATACCAAGTATGTTAAATTCATTTACATTGCTTGAGTTACAAAGTTGCCGCTTAAAAGTCCCCACTTTAATGCATGAGCCGTTAATTTTCTAGAAGCGTGTGTGAGTGGATAGATCTATCGGGTGACACCTCCATCCGAGTTGGTGAATCCCAACTTGTCATACGGATGCATTTCATTCATAAACATTATTAGAGTTGTTTGGCAAGACACTGCTTGGGGCGCATACATCGACCGAGCTTGTATCATGCGCTTAAGCAATTGTAACATTTTTACGTGACATAATTGTCATGCCTGTAACATTTTTACGTGACATAATTGTCATGCCCGATCTATACTTGTGTAGCCGTATAAAACATTTACATAAACCTATGATTTCTCACCAACATTATTGTTGACCGTTTAGCAATGTATTTTCGTGTAACTAAGGCATTATCATCATGGCATGGTTAAGGAACCACCTTTTGAGTCGCGGCGTCGACTTACATCATTGTACATCATGGCACTTTCTTTCAAAACATCGTTTGGACTTGTAATATATTTATGTTTCCGCAAACTTTGTAAACATTTGGGACCTATACTTTGTAAACTCGATTGTTTTAATAAATCAAACGATGTTCTTTCAAACGACACTTTAGGTCGCTTCAATATAACGTGAATGTGGTGCTATGACGATCTATCCCGTGAATTCCATTCACGCAAAACAGTAAATTGGGGTGTGACAGATTGGTATCGAGCTACGCTTATAGAGAACTAGGTTGCATCATTGACCCTAGACTATAACTACATCATCATAGCATCTCATCATTTCATCATAAATACATAGTCACTATACATGCGGTTTTATACGCACTTTTACGAGTTATTTACTTTCATTTCGAACCCGATTGTCACATGGATGCCTTCAAATCGCATTCCATTATACTCACATCACTTTGACATGGAGAATGCCTTGTCATTCCCTATCACAATTTTAACATCATTGACTCAACACCGATAACATCGATGATGACACCGAGACCTTTTAGGAGGACGGTTGCACCTACACCATCACGATCACTATTGATTCACTATAGGATCGTGACAATTTTATCACTCGGTTGGGACGATCATACCATTGGGTAGAACTTATAGGCTTAGTCTTAATGAACCTATTTTCTTAACTCACCACAAGGATTCCATTATCATCATTGTCATTATTTTCATCATCATTATCATTTCGAGCACCATCCGTACCATCACATCTCATACACGATACTCATACACGACTTGCGGCTTGGGAAGCGTGCATGATTTGACACACCATTACCATCTACCACTAAGACTATAGACACTACATCATCTCATAGGTTTGAGGACCGTGAGAGTTCTAGGGCTATTGTTGCTAGACCGCCTACTACTCCTACACTTGAAACACGATTAGACCACCAACAGAATGATAATAAGTACCTTCCTAGCTAATGTGATCTTTATCATTTATAATCACCACCTTGTTTATTTCATTCCTTACTCCAATTGCCCAATTTTCCATCATTTCACGACGATACATCACTATCTTACTAGGGGTTAGGCCAACTTTATTCTCGACCAATTAGTAGACTGTTATTACTCGATAAGGTTCTCTTATGTATCCTACAAACCATCCAACAAATTTTATTCCAAATTATCCTGCTAATATTTCATGAAAGTATTTCACTTGATTTTATTTCGAACTATTTTATCACCATCTTAGAAACGTTGTTTCATAAAGTTTTAACACAAGTTGTTTTATTACCAACTTATCAATTGGTTTCATCATTTTATCAACTATTTAATATCCTCATGCGGCGATTTTCATGTTACTCAAAAATCATCGAGCTATTATCTTACAAAACAAAGCGTTAAATACCAACTATTTGTCCTACATTCCTCTTATGAGATAATAAACTTCATCGTTAGCTAACGCAAACCGCTTTCAACTATTTTACCGACCATTTCATCTTACTCTGCACCATTAAACCTAAAATTTACGACTTTAATAATACTTTATAAACAATGACCTTACTGATACTTTGCAAACTATTTTCTCATAGTATGATAAACCGATTAATTTGCTATTATTTTATAAAACAACAAACAATTGCAATAGCAAGTTATAAACTATATTACAAATTTTTCCTGCAAGTAATATTACGGTCTTATAAACTATTTTACCTTTTGGTGAGCTATTTTAGCCACCGTCGATTTAAAATCATAAAATTTGGTACGCTTACCTCACGGACTATTCGCTTTACTTTATCGACTATTATATTACCAACCTCTAAACCATCTTGATATTAATTGAACTACGAAATCTTCTATTATTTGACAAACGATAAATTGTTTTCTTGTAAGCTATTTTACAAATCATTTCACGAGTTATGTTATAATCAATTGTGTCTTACCAAAATATTTCACTACCATTGTTAAGCCGTTTTCTATCATTATATAAGTCGTTTTAAAATCACCTTAACAAGTTGTTGCTTTAACACCAAGCCACAACTAAGATTTATTATTAAACTATAAATGATAAAAATGTTTCTTTCTTACTCAATAAAGTGGTTTTACAAACCTTTTCATAAACTTTCTCGTAATTTTCTTACAAACTATTTATTCTCGTTTGAAAGCAAAGTTTTATAATCGATATATCGTATAAACATTTCTTTCTGTTAACACTTTATAGATGCTTCGCCATTTATCTCTCACTCAACCGATAAGTTAGGATTTGACGGTGACCTTTTTAGGAAAGACTTCCTATACCATCGTGAGGAGGATTCCTCGATACAAGAAAACAATGAAAGGATTTTGGAATTACCAACAAGGACTAGAACTAGGTGGTAGGATGATTCAAAACTCAACAAAATCTTAAGACATCACGAGACATTCGAACCACTATTTTGAATTAGAATCCAAACTCTATCATTCCAAAAGTACTAGCTAGACCGAGTTACTTAGATTTAATACGGCGAATACCCATGAAGCAACACTATAGGGATATACCAAGTCTTGGCGAGGTCAGAAACATTCATTAAACATGGCCTCAACAATATGTGAACTTCCCTACAATGAGTTTCCTTAAAGGAAAATTTGGTTAAATGAAGGTTATCGATATAAACTTCCCCTAAGGCATTGTGTTCTCTAGAAATTCCAAGTAACATCAAACTTACCACCTTCTATCACTTCTCTTAGAGCGCTTATTCTTAACATAGGATTTGACCACGTCTCATTTTCCTTTTATTTTAAAGAGTTATGGCGCCGAAGAGAGCCCCACCAGCTATGACACAAGCCGATATCCAAAAGTATATAGAGGATAGTATAGCTAGGGCACTAGAGAAAGAACGAGCAACGATAGTGCTGCTGCTGCCATTGTCGAGACCACGGTCATTGAAGCTACTAGACTTGCTACTACTACGGGAGTTGCGGGAGGTTCGAGAGTTCAGTGGTACATACGTGGACTTTAAGAGCGGTGACCCCCAAGTTCGGAGGCCTGAAGGAGCCATTGCTATGATCCGTTGGTTAGAAAAGATCGAGTCGTTATTTCTTCTATGCGATTGCCCGGATAGACGCAAGGTGAAATTTGCTACTAGTACACTCTTGGATGAGGCAATGTTATGGTGGAATCATTATGCACCCTATTGGTATGGAAAATGCTTATAAACTCTCATGGGATCAATTCAAGAGGTTGATGACTAAGTATTGTCCACACAAGGAGGTGAAGAAATTGGAAATGGAATTTCTTGGGCTAATGACCGTTGGTTATGACATTGAGACCTACATCGAAAGGTTTCAAGAGTTGGTACTTTATGTCCATATATGGTTACGGACAATGAGAAACTCTTGGAAAGTTTCATTGGAGGACTTCCAAAATGCATTCAAGGAGAGTAACCTCTTTCGATTCGCAAACAATTGAAGAGACCATCAAGGTAACTCAAATACTCATGGCTCGAGTTGTGAGGAGGAGAACTTTATCGACAACAACAACCGCGGCAACCAAACTAACAACAACAAAAGGAAATGGGAAAATGACCGGGGAGGTTATAACAACAACAACCAAAGCCGTAACACTAACCATCACCAACAACAAAATAGAAGACAAGAAGCGCGCCAGGGGTTCATGTTCTTTACACCAACAAAGGAAAGAACTTATCTTGAAACTTACCACGATACCATCAATGCACGCTACATCATAATGGTCCATGTGGTATATGCTTTATCTGTCAAACAATGGGACACCTTGCTAAGGACCGCAAGGAAAAGGATATGTTGGGACTAAACCACTATGTAATCGATGTAAGTATCATCACACGGGTCCTTGCCACGCCAAATGCCGCGAATGCCAAAACCGGACATCTAGCCGAGGATTGTAAAGGCAAAACTATAATTACATGTTTCGGATGTGGGAAGCAAGGACACTATCGGAATCAATGTCCTCAAAAAAAAAAAAAAAAAAAAAAACCAAGGTCAACAAGTTGAAGGTGCTCATGGGAAGGCATACATGTTAGGAGGAGAAGCTCGTCAAGGTACCAACGACGCGGAAGACTGAAGAAGTTCGGAAACTAACAGTCTTATTTCTCCTTATGTACTATGTCATACTAAGTTTATGTTTTCCATCGTATCCGAATCTTTATAACCTAAGATGTACTACTTTTGATAAACCACTCGTTGTAAAATATTCTCATCTATCGTACTTTATTTCCTTTCGATTCGATATCACTTACGAGAATTTTACTTCTTTTTACCTTATCGACCATTTTAACGACACGGTTTAAATCCTTGTAAGCATCGAGAGTTATAACAACTAAACCGAACGTCACATCATCGTTCCTTAATTATACATAGCCTAGCTAACTTTGTCTAATTCGGAAGGATCATGTTATGTTGGAGCGGTTATTATAAATCTTAGTGCAAGCAAAATGTTCACATATTCCACAGTCAAGTATTACTCATGCGAGATTTATCAAATACGATGTTTTGTACGTCCTCGATCATCGACAACCGTAACGACACTTCTCCATGTTTTCTTTCCTCGATATTCATCACAAACTCAAAATTCGATAGACCAACACGAATTGAATTCGGGACCGAATTCCTTTTGGATGGCGAATGTGACAACCCGTACTTTCAGGTCATTTCTCGAAACAATTTATGCCTCACTATTTCAACATTTATCGTAAACTTGGTTTACGTGTTCCAAATTCGCGTAACCTTTATGGTTTAGCGGCGAATTCATGATCATAACATCACGTACATTTCATATGGACTAAGATTAGTCTACATTTCATTTGCATCATTTGCATCACATTAGTTCATTCATGACATTTCATTTCACATTTATCGCATAATTTTTATATTAAATAAACGTTATCGCGTGAGTTATTATTTTAAATATTTAATCCGTTACTTTCAAAAATGATCCCGACATATTTTTAAACTTACATTTAGTTTATAAAGCTATATTTTGAGTTTAACTAGTGTTTTAAATTTATTTGGTATATTAATCGTTAAAGTTATATTATTACGACGTTTTTCTTAAAAATTACTCGATAATTATTTTATCACTCAATTTTTACAAGGAATGTATTTTTACAATTTTTATTATCTCATTACATTCTATTTTGATCTATTAAAAATCTCTTGTACTTAAAAGTTATCATTTACCTTCACTTATACATTTACCTACATCATTTACTTATACATTTTTATCAAATATTTACACAAATATATACACAAGTTTAAAAAAAAAATATATATATATCTTTATATCCCTCCCCCCTTGGCCGACCAAGGGGGAGGGTTGTTAATAAATGATGCATGGTTCCTTTGATTGTATTAATTGTTACTCAACTTAAAAGTCTACTTCAATGATTTTCTCATTCACTTCATTTCTTATCAAGTGTTAGCAAAAATATTTTTCTCTCTTCTTTGTTCTCCTTCCTAACCGGTTCTACATCAAGAGCAAAAGGGATCACCATTTTTTTTTATCAAGCTCAAGTTATTAACAATCTAGATAATACTCTTTATAAGGTTTTGAAATAAAAACCAAGAGTGTTTAGGTTTAACCTTGTTCTTTGCACCTCATCATATTAACTAGTAAGCATGTTTCTTTCATTTTTCATGTTTCCTTATCATTTCATAGTTATCTTTTCATTTTGGAGCAAGCATGCATGATTTGTGTTGTTTATACCATTTTACATGATTTTAGAAATATATATATATATGGTCATCCTATAATTATCCCCTTGGTATCGTTGGTCTTGATGATGTCTAGGAACCCATGACACCCTAAGAAGGTGTATGGTAGGATTAGATTAGCTTTGGAGTTGATTTGAAGGGATTAGAATAGGTTTTGTCCGAGAAAACTATTTTCGATACGTATAAAATATGTTCTGTCCTTGTTTTGATTTTCTGGAAAATCCGACGGTAAACGACTTTTTGGCCTTGATATTTAGAAAATATACTTTAAAACGAATCCGTGGCGCTTGAACGGATAAAAGCGGAGTTATAACGAAGAAGTTATGAATTTTTAAAGTTTGGCGACGAAATATATTATTTTCGAAATTTCAAATACTATTTTACTCTATTCGGTCAAAAGCAGCCTTAAGCTTCACAAATTATTTCGACTTATAAAAATATATTAGTATACTTTGATACGAAGCTAAGGACATATTATACGTGAAAGCGGATTTGAAACGACAAAGATATGCACGTTTTCATAAAATTGCCGTAACTATTATTTTACGAAAAACTATATTATTTTACGAGATAAGTGTTACGTTAATTTAAACGACCATGTTAGCGGTCGCTTTTATCAATGATGTGGAACTTTTGAAGCGAAATGTCTTCTAATAAAATTAAGATCACCGGGCATATTTTTCAAAACGACAAGCCGTTTGTATAGCGGAGTTGTAATAAATTAATTACGGATGTTTAAACTTGGCGAAACTCACTTTTACATAACAATTAGCCAAAATCACCATCTTTAACCCTTATTATCTTTATGTTCGAGACCTTTTTGACGAAAACTCCTGAACTGAAACTTCTAGATTTCGATACAAACTTTCCAAAACCGTCGAGTTCGTTTTCTAACGATCGACGTACACCATTTTACGACTAGTTTTCCAAAGCCATTTTGTTAATTTCATGAAAATTCCGACGACATTGTTTTGCGACGAAAAGTGATAATTTCACTATAAATCATTATAAAACCATTGTAGGATGACATTTTGGCGTAAATACTTGTAAAGTCGGTTTGAAGGGTCAAGGCGTCAAAAGAGTATTTTTCGACGATAAGTAATATTTTCAAAACTCGCATGAATGGTATAAATAACATACTGAAATGCATGCATAACATTACATTGCAACTCATTACATATCATATCATTCGTAATAGGTCCAGATTAAAGTTTCACATTATACCTCGGTGTACTCACTCTTGTCATCATACCGGTTTATCAAGTGAGTTTTCATAGCCCGTTTACAAGTTTTTACATTATTTCAAACCTACGGGGAGAATACATTGCACAACATTTTATTACGATACCAAGTATGTTAAATTCATTTACATTGCTTGAGTTACAAAGTTGCCGATTAAAGTCCCCACTTTGATGCATGAGCCGTTAATTTTCTAGAAGCGTGTGTGGTGGATAGATCTATCGAGGTGACACCTCCATCCGAGTTGGTGAATCCCAACTTGTCATACGGATGCATTTCATTCATAAACATTATTAGAGTTGTTTGGCAAGACACTCTGTTGGGGCGTACATCGATCCGAGCTTGGTATCATGCGCTTAAGCAATTGTAACATTTTTACGTGACATAATTGTCATGCCTGTAACATTTTTACGTGACATAATTGTCATGCCTGATCTATACTTGTGTAGCCGTATAAAACATTTACATAAACCTATGATTTCTCACCAACATTATTGTTGACCGTTTTAGCAATGTATTTTCAGGTAACTAAGGCATTATCATCATGGCATGGTTAAGGAACCACCTTTTGAGTCGCGGCGTCGACTTACATCATTGTACATCATGGCACTTTCTTTCAAAAACATCGTTTGGACTTGTAATATATTTATGTTTTCGCAAACTTTGTAAACATTTGGGACCTATACTTTGTAAACTCTGATTGTTTTAATAAATCAAGCGATGTTCTTTTCAAACGACACTTTAGGTCGTTCAATATAACTCGAATGTGGTGCTATGACATCTATCCCGAAATTCCATTCCATTGCCAAAAGCAGTAAATTGGGGTGTGACAATATATGTTACTAAAAAAGCGGCATTATACTTAACGATCACTTTACCTCTTCAACATTAAATTTTTTGATTGAAAGATCTTCCTCTTCATTTTCAAGACGAAAGAATTCCTTATTAAAATCACGAGCAATTGCATCAAGTCTGTCTGACAAACGTTTTGCTGGGATATGTACACGATTCAAACATCGTATGTCTAGTAAACGCGTGAGCCCATGGGACACACACGTGTATACGTAAAACGGTAACTAGTGAAAAGCTATCATTTAACTAAAAGTTACTTAAACTAAATAGTCATTGGATTATTATTAAAGGACCAATAAGCAAAATAAGCAAATACAAGTTTGGTTTACCACCTTATGCATGCAACTGATCGGTGTGCATGTTGTACTCGGTTTGGGATTGCTTTCCTTGGAGGACAAGTAAGTTTAGTGTATATAAAGAGATCCTAGCTCTTTGGTCGAAGAACACTTCCATAATCCCTAAATTGATCACTTGTTTTCCTTTGCTTATATATGATCAACTAAGAACACATAAATGGTTTCCGTTTGGTTATCTTAGGTCAATCACACGACTAAAAAACCCAAAGGGTTTCGGTATTCAGTTCTTGGTGAGGTTCGATCTACTGTGAACTCATCAAGGCTTATTGAGTTGGATTTGGTCTTTACTTCTTGGGCAAATGATAAAAAAAAATATTATACTTGTCATCATTTGTTCTTGTTGGTAGCGAACAAATTTTTTTGCTTTTGTGGGTATTATACTTTCAAATTCATCCTCTTTAGGGTACTATGTAACATTTTGTCCTTTCGGATTTTTTTTTTTCTATTAGTTAAGAGGGCGAAAATGTCCAAAATTTCATGAAATACCCTAAAGAGGATGAATTTGAAAGATAAGACCTACAAAACAAAAATTTTGTTCACTACCCACAAGAGCAAATGGTGTCAAGTATAATATTTTTTTTTTATGATTTGCCCTTACTTCTTTGATAGGTCGAACACAAAAGAAACCATTAAGGTTTTGTCTGGTTTTTGTTTGGTATGAACGATCAACATCATTCAAGAAGGGCTCCAAGATTGTTGATATAAGAAGATAATTAGCTTTGTCACTTTCTAGTACTAGCATACATTTACCGTTTGCTTAAGAACGTATTGTGTGCGATTAACGTGGAGAGAATTTACTTGATTCTTTAGTGGTTGCGTGTGAAAGATTTATACATACGCGTATATTCAAGATTGTGTTCGATAGCTTGCTAAAAGGTGTATTATTATACTTGATCTTATTGCTTCCGTCATGTAATCGTGCTATTTGTTTAACAAGTAATTTGACCCCGCCGCGCTGCGGCGGGATGTTTTGACACATTGTGGTTATACTAATTTAACATCAAAGTAAATCAATACATACTGATATAACTAAGTTCATAAACTAATCGAAACACACGTTAAAAGTAGAGAACGTATTACGTAATGAGTCTGTTGCTACCTTTTTTTACGGTAAAGTTACAATTCAAGTATTTGACATCTATTGCTACCTATTCAACAAAGCACCAAGGTTTTCTTTGCAACCGCAACCTGTAGCATATAGACACAATGCGTATTTATCTAAAAAGTAATGAGTCTAATACTTGACTTATAAGGTAGATAATGCATAGAGTCTATGGGTGGAGTCTAACGTTTCCCTCTGTATCGCTCGCCTTGAAATTGGTCCCTGGAGGTAGTGATCCATTTTGGGCTCGCGTTTCTACATGGTTTGCAGCATGTGCCTCTGTAGGTTACCGAACGGCATGAACAGACGTAGTTTCTGCAGCAGTGGCTTTTGCTAGCCTCGCCATAGATTCTTTGTCCATTCTGTAAAAATAAATGATAAATCCTTAGACAGCAAAAAAGAAGACACATGTTTAGGGAAGATTTGAGTAACATCTAGTGTTGGCAAAAGGAGACACCCTCGACTGAAAACATAATCAATAACAAAATTAAAAATGTAAACATAACTTCTTAAAATAGTTAAGATGACAAAAAAAAATCTACCTTGGTAACCATTAGCTGCCACAGATGCGCAGGCCGCGATGGCAAATCTTCGAGCCATGGCCTATTATCCACCAATACATAGAACGTCTTGGTATCGGGCGCCAAATATAGAGTAAGATCTGAAAGATGAGACTGCAAATCTCTGTCAAGGAAAAAAAGAATTCAGCCATTATGCCTTGCGACTGCTTATATTTTATGCTTATCGGCTTTATTTTTAGTAGAAAGATCTTGCAACTCCAATTGCAAATTTATAATGGGCAGCCGCTAATTGCATCATCTACAGTTGCAAAACACTTCCGTAAACTTTTTCTGTCCTGCTATAAATATTTAAGTAACACTAATATGAGAATAAGGTATTAACTCATAACTCCAAACCTTTGTTATCCGCATCATATGTAGCCTATGAAGCACTGCAGTTGCTTCCAAGTGGACGCAAAATAGCCACATAACTTTGCTCACGTGAGAATGGTGTGTGCGGGTAAATGAACATAACAACGTACAATCTGCAATAAAGATGAGAAAAGAAAGCATGTAACTCACTGCCTGGTAGAATAACAGTGAAACCAATTTATAAAGGTAAAAACTTCGGAGACGTTGCACAGCTTTTGACCCATTCTCTAATCAAAAATCAAAATTGTATGATACGGGTAATTAAACAATATAGTGGCTGTCAACAATAAGGTGTAAGGAATAGCAGTCGATGAGCAGCCGTGAAGCAAGTGATGTTAGACATACTACACAACCCAAAGTCCCAAATGAAACCATTTCCACTGCTATAACAGTATAACGAATAATGAATGTAAAAAAACTAAAGCAAATTGCACTCATATTTACCCCACTCACCGCTGCTTAGTGGATCGACCCTACCAGATTCATTTTAAGCTTAGAGTCACACCTAAAAATGACTTCTCATGAGCCTGCTTTAACCCATTACCCAACCACCCAGCTAGCTACCTGTAACAGTAATTGTTTAACAACTGAAGCAGCTACATTCTAAAGGTCTTACCTATCAAATCAAGACCGCGATCCATGGCAGATAATAACTACTGCAGATAATCGCACTATCTCTGATGTTGATCGTCATTATTCAGTAAACCCTCCAAATGCGGTAGCATATCTCAAACAAAGATTTTCCCAACCATTTCCTATTAGCCAATTGGCTAAGCAACATGTTTTCATACTAACCTATATCCTCATCGTCTCTGCACCCGTCGTTGTGCAAGTCCACCAATATTTTGCAAAAAGATGCATGTAATTAGTATATAGTCTTCACTCTTCAATATCCATAAACATGATATGCAAAAATGGGCATGTATTTTTACCTATTTCATGATATAGACGATATTGCATCTGTTTCTTTAGTAAGAGCATTAAAGTGACTTTTGAAGGTCGCTGCCCGATCCTGCACCCCTTTACTAACCTGAATGCAACTTCTCTTAATGCATCGACTTCACGCTCTGCTGATTTAGAGTGTTTAAGAGCTACCCTTTCATCAGCCTTACACCATATGCTTTCTCAGCAGCTATCCGCACATCCTGATAAACCTAGGAAGATCTTATCATTAGTTGCCACAACTAATGTATTTACCTTTCGTTTTTATATTTCATAGCAATAAAATATGGTCAGAAAACTGATAAGTGTACTAATTTGCTGGGTACCCAAGCAGTACGCGTAACTTCACAAATATATATACAAACTATTTAAATTCAAGTTTATATTATGTTGTAAAAAAACAGAAAGTCCAACATTAAAACTGACCTCTTTACAAAACACAACAAACATTAAAACATTGTTAAATAAGTACTTTAAAAGTTTAAAAAAAAAATACATACCCGATCTGGAAACTTGTCAATGGATAAAAATAACGTGCTTTCACTACTTTGTACCCTGCAATCAATTTCAAAAGACATAACATTACGCTCTTAAAACAGCTGTAACGTGTACAAATAGCTACAACGATTCACAAATAAAGACCTGAAACTCACCTTCTCGTCTATAGCTCCAGCCTTGCAAATGATACATCTGTTATGTCAGGCACTCCTATTTTTAGTGCGTGGTTCCAAATGCTAGTGTTTTAGATTCGGTTGTTAGCACGCAGTTCAAAGTATTTGGTGTATAGCTCAAGGCAAGTTAAATGTTTTAAAGTTGATTGCAATCTGTTACCAGCGAGTCTATTTCAGGACTGAAACACGAACTGATATTGTGTCGGTGCCATCTGATATGAGCGCATTAAATCAGTAGCTGCATAAATTAAAATCGTTGGATGTCAGTGATTGCAGGCCATTTTCATCACACATTGTTATGTATGTATTTATTCTGTATTGTGTATGTTTCCTATAACCTGTAGTTGGGCGCGGCCTGTCAACCTGCTTCTAGACATTGCATATGCGGGAAGTGTTCGATCACTTTGCGGCCACCTGGCAGGGTGTGTTATATATGTGACCTGGTCTCCATTTGAGCTGGCCGTCACCAGGGTGTGAACTGAACATATTATCATCGTGCATGTATGCCAAAAAAAAAGCGGATTTATCAACTACATAAGTATTCCATTGTTGTAATCAACTTACCATTAAATCGACCAAAGCATCCCAGAATACTCACATCTGTATCTCCTTTTTTTTGCTGTTTTTGCCAATCCATGCTATATCTGTCACAGCAAAAATATTAAACTTATGTCATGACTACTTGTCAAATTACTTATGTACGAACGATGATTTCTATTCGACTATATGTTAAATGATTATTAGTTGAGGCTTCGTCAAATTACTTGTTAAATATTATGTTAAATGATTATTAGTTGGCTAAAACATTAACAACAAATAAATCAAAAATAAAAATAAACCTTGCATAAAAAAACATGTACCATTAGTGATTTTTCCCTATTAGCCAGAAAATATCCAATCATTAGATGACGAAGCCTCAACTACTGCAAAAGACGGGCCTGAAAATCAAACCACATCATCAACAAAAGATGAAGAATTTTTACCATGGATAAAAAGTAAAACCCCACAAAAAAAAATCCACAGTCACCTGACGTCTTTCTTCTTTTTCATTTTTTATGTCGGTGTGTTCTTCTTCTCTCAATCTTAATCCCATTGGAATCCTTCCGGTTTGATTTTAACACCTTATTACCAACGGATGGTTTAATCTTCTGACATAACATGCGTTTTTCAGGTTATATCGGTGTGTTCTTCTCTCAATCTTAATCCCATTGGAAAACTGTGGAAGCGTGGTTTGGTGGTAGATGGATATATCAAAACCGGAAGATTTCTTCACTCCGAAGATTTCCGAGGGTAAAGTGGAAAAGGGCCACCAACGGGCCAAAAGTTTGGGCCTAGATATATCAATTTTAAAATGAACGAATTATTTTATAACATAGTTTGAAGGATCGTTGTGCTATATTATCTATATAAATGATTAACGTGTTAATAGTATTAAAACTCCAACACGTTTAACCTCTCCACCCATATTCGCATCTTTTTTCAAAGTCAACCTTGATACGTGTTCCTCCATCTATTTCCCTCATTTTGCATCGTCTTTGTATCAGTATCAATCTTTAGGGGCAATTCCATATTTACTAATTAGCTAATAGATTTTCATATCTATTAGCTAATTAGTAAGTTTTGAAAAATTCATTTTAAGAGAATTTCGATCATTTTTTCTAGTAATGTTTTAAAAAACAAGGGTTGAATCTGTCAAATTTGTAAACCTTTACATCTTTTTGGTACTTAAACAACAAATATAAGACAAGTGTGTACATGTTATAAACTTAAGGGGAAAAGATGTACATGACTCAAAATAGTCATCTTCTTCAACCTCTCAAAGAACGCATACCACTGTAACCCTCTGTGTACCTCGTTTTTTTATTACCTTATAATATGAAATTATTCGTTCTTAAAATCAATTAGTTTTTCATTCATGAACACATTGTTATCAATTTTATGCCCGAAACCCATTTAAATCAGTCACAATGTCCGTAATTTTGGGGCCCCTGAAAAAATGAAAGCCCTGAGCGATCGCACACCTGCACATGCTCAAATCCGGCCCTGGATATGAATCCATAATAATAGTTACAGTATGTGATATGAATCCATAATAATAGTTATCGGCCTCAAGTACTTGTATTTTAAAAAATCGGTAATACTTGCCCTTTTAACATCAATAGCTAAACTTAAACAACCCAATTATACACATCTAAAAGATTTTACTACTTACATTGTTATATTTCATGATGTTGAATAATACAAGTACAAAATAAAAAGAAACTAATAACTTATCCGGTACATTTTAAAGTACCTCGCGTGTGACAGTACAAGTGTTTATGTTGTAAGAGCACTCTCATTCATAACACCATCACACCAATAACACCGTCCACGTCAGCGCCACATCAGCTTTAACATTTAACATTAACATCCCCAAAAACAATAGCAGTATGCATAACATCCCAATAACATCAATAACACCAATAACATTTCATATTTTCAATTTCAACCCCTAAACTAAAACAAACACTTCATTTATTAAACTAAAGCAAACACTTCATTTATTAAACTAAAACAAACACTTCATTTATTAAGCTAAAACAAACATTTCATTAAAACTAAAAACATATTACAATACAAGATTAAAAAAAAAAAAAAAAAAAATACAACGAAATAAAAAAAACACCGCAAATAAAACGTTACAACAAATTAAAGGAAATGACCGAATACGATCTCTTGACGAGGTTTCAAGTTATATTTTTGATGATTCGATCTTTTTCGTCATTGATCCACCGCACGACCATTGGATCTTGCCCTTCAAGAGCGTCATAAAAACTTTATCTCTTCCAACCTTGTTATTGTGAGATCTTTTCTCCGCTGTGACCCGACACGCCGCCGAGACTTCTCGTTTCAAACGATACTCGTTTGCCATAGTTTCGTGAAATAAGTTGACGAGCTCGTTCCAAAGGCTTATTCCCCAAGACTTGTTGTAGTCT
This sequence comes from Chrysanthemum lavandulifolium, assembly GCA_022545495.1. Classification (NCBI taxonomy): domain Eukaryota; kingdom Viridiplantae; phylum Streptophyta; class Magnoliopsida; order Asterales; family Asteraceae; genus Chrysanthemum; species Chrysanthemum lavandulifolium. The sequence goes on along the minus strand of CM040239.1, from coordinate 191,122,574 downwards.
CGGATCTTGCTTTCTTGGTAGCACATTTCTTTCCCATGGGCGTGGTTGTTCATCATTACCAAACAAAGCCTCGTTTGTTTGGCTTGGGACTTCGCCGGTTAAATCAACCGGTTCCGGCGTGTCCCATTTCTTATAATGACGCAAAACCTCCCAAGCGTCATCGAGACCAAACAATGCTCCTCTGTTTTCCTCACGATACCATTGCTTTACCCGTTTCATCACATCCACCTCACTTTCCCCGCTTCGTTGATCCCGTTGTGCACGTATGTAACAAGAGTTGAACTTTGTGCATATCCCGTTCAACGTTTTCCATTTGCTTGACATCATGTCCTTGGTGCGCCGTTGAAAGTTGAGTCTATTGAACTCATTTCGACCCGATACCAAAACGTATCTCTAGGTTGGCACTTTCCAACTTTTGGATCCTCCAAATGACTATGTAACACCTTGCAAGTAATGCTTCCTCTTTGAATTCCAAAGCGATGAACGACAACCTCCTCATCGAAATCAATTGGTTAGGGCTCGGGGTCTTTGGATTTTTTTGATTTTCGCTTAACACGACCTTTTCCTTTTTGGAGGAGATGTGGGTGTCTCGGCAACATCTTGTGTTTCAGTTGTGATTGTTGTGATTGTGTGAATTGTAGGTTTTGAAAGTTGGAGTTTAGGTGCTTTGTTGGTTTTGTTGTTGCCAAACAAGAATGTTTGATGTTGTTGCCACATTTCTTGGCTCGAGAAGCCTAGTGTGTTGGGGTTTGAAGATGAACCCGCGTTCGGGTTAGATGATGAACCCGGTTTGAGGATTCCACCCACCGAAGATTCAGAAACTATCGTCGTTGCCTCGACATTGTTTTTATTGCGATTAATCGAAGGTGAAAGATTGAGAGGATTTAGTAGTTGAAGTGTGGAAAAAATGGTGTTTTAATTTTGTATTTATAGTGATAAAAAGGTTTTGATTTTTTTTTTTTTTTTATAAAACTAGCCGTTGGGGTGGTTTTTGAAATTTTTTTAAAAACTTAACGGCTAGTAGCCGTTAGAGGGACTTGAAATGAAAATTTTTTGATTTTTTTTCAGCGCTTAACGCGCGTTATAGTGGTAACGCAAAGGGACCAACGGCGTTAAACATTCAAACTTCCAAGGGTTTAACGCCGCTAACGGCGTTAAAATGCCGATAACGGGCGTTACCCCGTTAACAATGGGAGTGCTCTAAAGGATGGGTTATTTGTAACCATCTAAACACCAATAATACCCCCCCCCCCATCTTTTTCCGGTTTATATATTTATTTTTTATTTTTTATAATTTTTTTTTATGTTAAAAAACTTATAAAATTGAAGTACTTAACAGAAAATATAAAGTTTAATAAGTCAAAAATATTAAACTAACAGAAAATACAGAACAGAAACTGATATGTAAAAAAAATGGTTAATGGTCCAAAAAATATACAAACTTTTCACATTTTACTATTGTGACAATAAACTTTTAATTTTCCTATTAAAACCAAAAACTTTCTTAATTACCCCTATTGTAACAAAATTTGCCACGTGGCATCATTAACCAATCCTTAACCCGAAAAACGCATTTCTACACGTTTCAAAATTCTGGGGGACCATTTTTGCCAACTTACGAAAAACAAGTATAATTATTAAACAAAAAACGCTAATAAAACCCCAAACCATTTTCCCCCCCAAATCAGTCACCCCCAATTGAAACCCGTTTTCCACTCACAAACCCCTAATCCACAAAATTGAAAAATTAGCGTTGCCCCTTTTCCAATTGTTTATGTTTCTTATAACAATTCAGGTATGTAATTTCGTTTGAATCTGTTAATTGTGTTTTAATCTTAAATAGTCAGCAAGCCCTAATTTTAGTGTATGGTCTTTGTTTCAGAATGATACCTCATACTGTTCAACACATCTTAGTTATAAATTGGGATGGATATTTCACCATTCACCCTTAGGTATGTTCATGGTGTTGTCATCCTATGTCAATTAGAATGATGCCTTACTTAGAGTTCTTAGAATATCTTGAAGAAAAGTTGAAACAGAGATTGAAGGGTGTATTACGAGTCCCAAATCATGAGTTGGACGTTGGTTTAGTTAGAGTCACTAATGATAGTGAGTTAAACTATATGTTTGATGTGGTCATTGTATTTGGTGAGCTTGATATATATCTCCAGCACTTTGATATGGACTTATCTGAGTACTTAGGTAAAGTAGATAGAACAAGTATGGATGCTAGTGTTGCTAAGAGTGAAGTCAGTCCAAAGAAAAGGTATTGCAATGATTTTAGCATAGACGAGATGGAGGCTTGGGCTGAGATGGAGTATGGTGAAACTCAAGGTGAATCTTCTCACCAGGCTAATGTAACACAAGATGACCTTGTTAGGACTAGTGGTGTAGGTACTAGTGGTGCATCTTCTGAGCAGAGTCATAGCGCTAGTACTAGTGGTGCAGCTAGGGTGATTGAAAATGAAGATGATTCTGATAGTGATTATGATTGGGAGTATGATAGTGATAAGTCAGTTGATTATCTTAGTCCTGGTGAAGAGGAATTGATTGAGCTTAGAAATAGGATCAAAGCTAATAGGGATAAAGTAGAGCGATGGAAGAGCGAATGAAGAAAACAAGATGCCTTTAAATTCTTCTTCCGCTCGATGTTAGGGCCGATCATGATTTGTTCATGGATGAGCTACTAAAAGGCTTAAGGCTCTTGATGAGGATGGAAACACTCAAGACCCTTTCATTCTCGCTCAAACAAGTATTGAAAGGTACCCCATGTATGATGAAAGTACACTGAGACCGAGGAAACCGAGAGGTGATTATGTTGAGCATACTTAAATTCAAATTCAAATTTGTTATGTTGTTTAATAATGATGAATGCTAACAAATGTTGTGTTACAATTGCAGATTGGTTTAAAGTATGTGAGTGTGAACAAGTTCAAGGAGTGTCTGACTTTCTACGCTTTGGCTAATGGCTTCTCACTATGGTATGAGAAGAGTAATTCAAACATGGTAGTGGCTAGGTGTGGACAAAGACCTCAAAGGGTGGCTGATCCAGATACTGGTCACCAAAGGAAGCAAACCAGGTATCCTAGTGTTAGTAGTAATGAAGTGCCACCATGTCCTTGGAGATGTTATGCTAGTTGGATGTCAGAAGAGAAAACTTTTCAGGTGAAAACATTAGTTGATGACCATACATGTGTTAGGAATTTCCAGTTTGGCTCATTGGTCAACTATAAGTGGATAGGGACAGTCTTTGGTGAAAAGATTAGGGATAACCCTGAGATTAGGTTGACTAGTATAGCTGACCTAGTGATGAAAAAGTATAAGTGTAAGGTTACAACTAACCAATGTGTAAATGCAAAGAAGTTTGCTTTGAAATGTAATGAAAAGATCAGAGTGTAACACTATGGTATCTTTGAGATCATATGGAAAGCTATTTTAGAAACCAATCTCGGTCAACTGTGAAGTTGGGGTGACATCAACCCGATAACAAGACATATTTTGATAGGTTTTATGTTTGTTTTGCTGGATTAGCTAATGGATGGAAAGCAAGATGTAGGCCAGTTATAGCATTAGATGATTGTTTTCTGAAAAGTCCTAATCAAGGGGAAATTCTTGCTGCAATTGGAAGAGATGGGAATAACCACATTTACCATATGGCTTGGGCTGTGGTAAATGTTGAAAATAAAGATAACTGGAGTTGGTTTTTAGAGTTGCTTGAAGAAGATTTGGGTAAAGTTAAAGGTCAAGGTCTAACTCTGATATCTGATCAACACAAGGTATGCTTTAGACATTTATTTTTTAGATACTTGTTAATATAATATTAAACATGATCTAACACACTAACATGCCTTTGTAGGTCTTATTGAAGTTGTGAAACTAGTCATGCCATATGCTGAGCATAGGCAATGTGCAAGACATATATATGAAGGCTTTAAGAAACATTACACTGGATTGGAGTTTAGGAATCTATTCTGGGCAGCATCTAAAGCATCATACCCTCAACTGTTCAATAAAATAATTGATAAGATTAAAAAGGCCAACCCTGGTGCACATAAGTTTCTCATGGATAAGAATTCCAAGACATGGTCCACAGCATTCTTTGAGGTTGACAGAGGTTGTGAAGCAGTTGAAAATGGGTTTAGTGAATGATTCAATAGTGTGATTGTGGGTGTTAGGCATAAGCCACTGATCACCATGTTAGAAGCTATTAGAGTTATTGTTCTGGAAAGGATGCAGAAGATGAGGGAGGTTAGTGTGAAGTGGAACCCTGGAGTGTGTGCCAACATTCAAAAAAGATTGGAATGGCTGAAAGACCAACAAAGGTTAGTGTCCATTAAACTATACTTTGCAATTTATCATAGTTTGATTCAAACTCATAATTTTCATATGCAGGTTTTGGCATGTGATACCAACTGGTGGGAATGTGTTTGAGGTGAGACAAGGGAGTGATGGATTCACTGTTGATGAAACAAAGAGGACTTGCAGTTGCAGGATGTGGCAACTTTCAGGTATACCATGTGTTCACTCCACAAAGGTCATAATATTTATGAATAGGTTACCTGAGGCATATGTCCCAGAATGGTTTAGGACAGAGATGTATTATGTAGCTTACAACAACTTGAACTTAAAACCTGTTGGTGGTATGGATTTTTGGCCTGATCAGAGCATGTACTCAAATGTATTACCACCAAAGCCTAAAAAAATGCCTGGTAGGCCTAGAAAGAAGAGAATCAGAGCTAAAGGTGAGGGTGGTAGTGGTACATGAGTCTCTAAAGTAGGTGTTCTAATTTATTGTACAAATTGCCATAAGCCTGGACACAATATAAAAGGTTGCAAAGAACCTATTGTGGCAAAGACACCAAAACCAAAAGGAGTTGCTGGTAGGCCTAGAAAACAAAATGTTGATGATGCAGAGGTTAGAGGGTCCAATAATGTTGGTGGAAGTAGGACAGAAGTGGGTGGTGGGTCTAATGTAGGAGTTAGGGATGATGTGGATACTGGGTCTAATGAAGGAGTTAGGGTTGATGTGGGTAGTGGGTCTAATGAAGGAGCTGGGGTTGATGTGGGTAATGAGTCTAATGAAGGAGTTGGAGTTGATGTGGGTGGTGGGTCTAATGTAGGGGTTAGGACTGAAGTGGGTGGATCAAGAAGGAAAGTTGGGTTAAATGGAGGTGGTGGATCAAAAAGTTATGCTGGGTCAAAAAGGAAAGTTAGGTCAACACTTGGAATTACAACAAGGCATGGTAAGTGGAGGGCTTGTACTTCAGCATTTGCAAGATGGTTTGGTGTTGATACTGGTTCAGGCCAGTCTCAAGAACAAGAACAGGTTCAAGTCCAGTTTCAAGAACAAGTGCAAGATCAACATCAAGAACAGGTTCAAGTCCAGTCTCAAGCACAGGTTCAAACAGAGATTGAATTAACTCCAATTCAGATTACCCAGTCACAAGACAGGCACCACAAGATCAACAAGATCCAGTGCAGCATCAGCAAGTGCAGATGGAAGAGCAAGTGCAGAAGAGAAAGAAAAAACATCATAAAATCAGAAGACCAAGTGAAAGAATCATACTAAAGAAGTTGGGAAAAAAAAGGATGGTCAGGGCAGTAGACAATGCACTTGATATATAAGTGCAACTACCATCTATTTTAGCTTTTGTGTGTCATCTTAATAACAATTAAATAGCCCATTTTGTATATCATATGAGGGCATAGTTAATCATCTTTTGGATGTGTAAACAATTTAACTGCCATATGGTTATGTAGGTATGTTAACAGTTTAAAATGACCATCTACAAATAGCCCATTTTGTATATCATATGAGGGCATAAGATGGTCATAATTAAACTACTTTATTGTATGATGTTAGATATGTATGACTGTGAATGCAGTAATATTTGTGCAGTTAATGAATCACTTTTGTACAATTCTTGAATTTCACTATTGCATTTTATCACTTTTATGCATTTGCAGTTGACTAATTTTTCACTATTATTGCAGTTCACTTTTCTACAATTGCAGTCACTTTTATGCAGTCAATGAATCACTGAATTTCACTATTGCATTTTATCACTTTTATGCATTTGCAGTTGACTAATTTATCACTATTATTGCAGTTCACTTTATTTAGTACACCAACTTATCTTGTTCAAATGTATTACCACACCTCTATATAAGGGCAGATATAGAGGTTGCAAAACCATATCAAACATCTTCCGGCAGAGAAGCCTCACAACATCACTTACGCTTTATCCGGTACAAATGTAAATATTGAGTTCTTTACAACGGAAGAACCAACCCAACAACACAAACTAACACTACAAGGTTATGATACAATGTGATGAATGAAATACAAGAATCAGTTCATTGATCTTGTAATGATGATGAAGCCTAGCAATACTTATCTTGAAGTTTGCAAGTCTTGTATGCAAAATCGTGATCTCGTCTTTTACGAAGAACCTTGAGAATCACTAAAAAAAACTAAAAGAATGATCTGAGATCTGAGGTTAGAGAGATATAAAATTATAAGAGATGTATGAGAATGGGTTAAAAGTCATGAAGAAATGGCCTTCTATTTATAGGCAATTTTGGCTCTGATCCGGCGGATCCCTTATAAAAAGGATTTAACCAGTTATAGGCCAGGGATCCAGCCCACTGGATAATCCAGTCCGGATTTTGGGTTACAATTCGAGTTTTGGGTCATGGGTTCGATATACTTTTATCTTCAACGAATGGCCCGGCATTCAATGCGGGTCGAAGCATATGGTTGCCGGTTCCTAGTCTTGGGTTATGGGTACTAGGTTTTGGGTCGAATCAAATAAGATATTTTCTATAAAGTAATTATGGTCCCAATATAACACAAAAAAGGAAATACGTAAAATCAAAACAAATATATATAGTTAGGATCAAATAAGAAAAAATATTATAATAAGAAGAATAAGAATTAATATGGACCAATCATTTTAAAAGGATAATAAAGGGTATTTTCGTCCTACTAATTAGTTTGGAAGCGCTTGTCAAGCGAATGAATCCGTGAAAAGTTGGGATTAATCTTTAATATTATATCCTACACATAATTACGGAAAACACACCCTCGTCCCCATCTTGAATTATTTAATTTCAAATCATTATATAAATAGAAAATATATCCTCATCGCCATTTTCAATAGCTAAAAAATATATCGTTTTGTGAAGTTTAATTTTATACCATTTGTATTACAGCAAGTATATAAAAGGGTTTTGTAGCTAATTTTACTCCTTATGCAAATTTACATGCATTATTTATTGATAATTACGAACATTTAGATGCACGATCGAGGAATGATGTCTAGATGAGTAGATGCACGACTGATATGGTTCAAAACTGAATCATGCATCATTAACATCGATTATAAAGATATGCATCTAACGATATGCGTAGCTTATATGCTTGGCATTTCTTTGACGCGCGTATGATACACACCCTTAATGAAGATGAACCATAACATTAGTTACGATGCAGATGCATCAACGTAACGCATCTATATAATGAGAAGCATCAACGTAGCGCATATATATAATGAGATGCATCATTTATAACGAGGTTTTACATCGATCATAACGAGATGCATCGCTTATATGCTTGACATTTCTATGACGCACCTATTGTAGGGGATATGTAGTAATAACGAACACTATGGATATACTTAACTCTCTGAAAGGCGTGTGAACACTTTCAGATCGAATCAATTCGGTGGTTCTACCAAATTATTCAATCGGATACAATTCAGAGAATGAGAATTTTCTGTATGTGTTTATCTGAGATCTTTATGAACCGTTACATAATCTGACCAAATAAACCGTATATATAACTATAATACGGGATAACTGCCAAAGCAGTTTTAGGGTTTCCAAGTTGTCAAATTTTGTCCCTCAATTTCCGAAAATTAATTTCGAGAACATAACTCCAAGCAGATTCATAACTTCAAGAGAATCCTTCACAGGAGTTTATTACATAACAACTTGGACCTCAGTGGCCGCCCTGGACCTGCTACCGTAGGGCGCCCCCCGACCCCGTCCTTAGGGGCTTCGCCCCTAAGATCATAATAAATTCAGTAGGTGTGCACCGCACCTCAAACCTAAATGATGTATTATTATGATGAAATTGGTCAAAACAAGTTAATCCAATTACACTAAAATATCAAATCCTCCCTATTTTAGTGCAATCCTTGATTAACTAAAACAAGTAATCTCAAACAATCAAACTTTTCATAAATGAAATGTCGTGACGATTGAATTTCACATTAGTACATTACACATTCCAAATATTCGAATACCGTGGTGTCGCTTAGATTGAACCCCAGAATTCAATATGAATACGAAGATAATGTACACAAAGTTTACATACATAGTAGTTCTATCTTGACACATGTTTTACTAGCCTATGTCCTTATCCTTCATAAGCATGTCAAAGCCAAGTCCCAAATTCTTGAAGCGGCTAAACTTCATGCTCATATAGGTAGCTCTTTTAGTCTTGCACCTACAATGCAATTTGTCAAAAGAGCTATTAAGAATATATTCATTCAACCTCCCTAACTTGTAGGTGCGAACACATACCTTGGGATGAAACTTCTAATGTGTTCCAATCTCTAAATATTAAGCCTTCCACATTGAATTCAAGACCTAGCGTCATACTAGATGGGAATTGGGTATCTTGATATCAGAGATTTCTGATGGACTTTAATCCCATCCCTATAGCCGAATTTTTCACGAGATCTCTATTCAACCCTTTGGTTAAATGATCGGCTAAATTGTGTTGTGTTTTCACAAACACCACAGATATCACACCATTCGTGATAAGATCACGTAATATGCTATGTCTAACACCTATGTGTCTAGACTTCCCATTATATACTTGATCGTATGCCTTAGCCAAAGTAGCTTGACTATCACATCCGATAGAAATGGATGATATCGGTTTAGGCCAAAATGGAATTTCATAAATTAAGTTCCTTAGCCATTCGACTTCTTTACCAACCGCTAATGCCACAAACTCATATTCCATTGTTGAATCGCTTATGTAAGTTTGCTTCTTAGATGCCCAAAGAAATGGCACCACCTCCAAGGTGTATACCCAACAAGTTGTGGAAGAATGATCTTCCGATTGAAATCCAACTTGCATCGAATAACCTTCAAGAATGAAGGGAATCCAAGATAAGTCAAACCATAATCCATTGTTCCTTTCAAGTACTTAAATACTCGATTAATTGCTCGCCAATGGATTAAACCCGGATTGTGAGTATATCTACTCAACTTTCCAACAAAGAAAGGCTATATCGGTCTAGTGCTAATCATGGCATACATTAAAGATCCAATAGCCCTTGAATATTCAAGTTGATTCACAAGAACACCTTTATTAGGCACAAGTTTTGTTGTGGGATCCATAGGAGTACCTATTGGAGAACAATCTTTCAGATTAAATTTATCCAACATCTTCTCAATATAATGTGATTGAGAGATAGTTATACCATGTTCTCCACGTATAATCTTAATGCCAAGAATCACATCAGCCTCCCCCATGTCCTTCATTTCAAATTTAGAGGACAAGAACTCCTTAGTTGTATCAACTTGATCTTGGTCAGTACCAAAGATCAACATGTCATCAACATACAAGCAAATGATTACTCCTTTACCAGAAGCATCAAACTTGTTGTATACACACTTTCTTGCTTGGTTTAATGCAAAACCATTAGACAAGATAACATCATCAAATTTCTGATGCCACTGCTTAGGAGCTTGTTTCAAACCATAAAGAGACTTAACCAATTTACATACCTTATTTTCGTTACCAGGCATGACAAAACCTTCTGGTTGTTTTATGTAAATCTCTTCATCCAATTCACCATTCGGAAAGGCTGTTTTAACATCCATTTGGTGAATTACAAGATTATGTATAGCCGCAAGTGCTAACAATAATCTAATGGTGGTAATCCTAGCAACAGGAGCATAAGTATCAAAGAAATCAATACCTTCCTTTTGTCTAAAGCCTTGGATAACCAATCGGCTTTATACTTGTCTATGCTTCCATCCACCTTCATCTTCCTTTTGAAGATCCATTTACTATTCAATGGTTTACAACCGGTGGTAAATCGATGGTTTCAAGTATTATTGTGCATAATAGAGTCAATCTCATCTTGGATTGCCTCTTTCCAAAATGCAACATCCCTCGAAGCCATAGCTTCAATTGAGGTCCTAGGATCTTCATCAACATTGAAACAATATTGATATGGAAATTGAATTTCATTCCTTGATCCTTCGACCAAATATAATTGGAAATCGCCACCAAAAGATTTGGTTTTTCTTGCTCTTACACTCCTCCTAGGCTCGAAGGCTCAGAGGAGAAACAATACTGGTCGATGCACCAAGGTTACTAGAACTTGCAATCATGTCTCATGGGTTTAGGTAAAGATGTAAACCTATCCTCATTGCCAAAATCGACATCTCGTGACTCAATAACAGAGTGCGGATACATAATCATTAGGTTCTATGACATAGAATCTATAGCACTTAGAATTCTCGGGATAGCCGGTGAATACACAATCTATACCTCTTTGACCTATATTATTTATTTTAGGATCACCAATCTTACCACACTCTCTACCCCAAACTCGAGATAACTCGGTTTTGGTGCCTTTTATACCAAAGTTCATAAGGGGTTATCTTGTTCCTTTATTCGAACTCTATTTAATAAATAACATCTTGTCAACATAGCCTCACCCCAAAATCCATCACTTAGGCCGAATAGCATATCATGGAATTAACCATTTCTTTTAATGTCCTATTCTTTCTTTCGGATATACCATTTTGTTGTGGTGTATATGGAGCGGTGGTCGATGTATTATACCAAGAGATTGAAAATATCTTGGATCATAATACTCACCTCCCTATCGGTCTGAAGTGTTTTAATCTTCACACCATGATAAAGTCAGACTTCCTCTTTATAAATTTTAAACTTATCAAGAGCTTCATCTTTGTATGACACAAGTAAACATAGCGATCTAGTAGCATCATCAATAAAAGTAACTACATACTTTTTATTACCAAGTGATGGAGTTGAATGAAAATCACACAAATCATCAGGTACAAGTTCTAATACCTTAGTATCTTTAATGACATTTTGGCGAAAGGTTGTCTAGTTATCTTAGTCAACATACAAGTTTTACACTTTTCACCATTCAATTCAAAAGCGGTATTAGACTCATTTTTGACATGTCTATCATTCTCTTGTAATGTACGTGTCCTAGTCTAGCATGCCATAATTGATTTACCACAATTATTGCTAGAACTAGTAGAAGCCATGCAAAGTAATTATTAATAAACGAAACATCCAAATTTAATTTAAACATGCCGTTCAAATATCCAAAGCCAATAAAGGTTCCATGTCAGACAATATATACTTGTCGCTTTCCAAGACTTGCTTGTAGCCACAATTATTTAATACAATACCGGATACTAAGTTCTTACAATTCCGGTACATACACAACATTATTTAAAAGTAAAGAGTTTCGAGTAAAGACTAGATTAACATATCCTAGTCCTTTAATCGGTTCGATTGCAACATTGCCCATCTTTAATAAAGATCCATCTTCAATTGGCTTAAAGTCCTTGAACCATTGAAGATTTTTGCACACATGACATGTTGCTCCTGAATCCACCCACCATGATAAATCATCATCCTATACATAGAATGTTTCAGAAATTATTGATACATAATAATTTTCAATGAATGATCGATAGGTACCAAAAACAAACCTGATTGCTTTCCAGGATCCTTGGATCCACTAGCACCAGCCTCGTTTTTACCTTTACCTCCACCCTTAGACCTGCAATCTTTCTTAAAGTGTTCGGGTTTCCCACACTTCCAACAGGTTACTTTTGGTTTCTTATCGAACCTTTGTTGTTATTGCTTTGCCACTTTCGCTTCCCTTTACGGACTTAGAGGATTCACCTCCTCCACCATGTTCATGTAAGAACCACCATGGTTTTAGTACCACCAATGTAACCCTTTTCCATATCACGTATGGATTGTTCAATTTGGAAATGACTTCCAAGTTCAACCATATTCAATTCCTCTTTCTTATGTTTGATTGTTTTAAAATCTTTCCAAGAGGGGCGGTTTATCTATGATACTAGAGGCAAATTGATTCATCCATTTTCATATCATATTGCGCAAACCGTCCTAATATCCTTTGCAATTGTGGTACTGTTCCATAGCAGGCCTAGTGTCTACCATTTTATAGTTATTAAAATTACCAACAAGGAATTTCTTACTAGACGCATCTTCGCCATATATTTGGCTTCTGGGTATCCCATAATTCTTTTGCAGACTCTACGCTTTGATAAATATCAAATAAGGAATCGACATACCGTTAAGAATATGACCACGACATATGTAGTCTGCGTTTTCCCACTTTGAACGATTACGAGTGCATTCGGTTTCATTCTCAACAACCTCGTGGCACGGGTACTCGAACATATACCACTTTCAGATTCGTGAGATAAAATGCATCTTTTACGCCATCTACGAAAATCACCTTGAAAACTTCTCCAACTTTGCAAACGCCTTGTTCATATCTTTCACGTAATCGTGGTTCGTCATCTTAATTGATTCGATCTTTGTAGGGATATGTAGTAATAACGAACACTATGGATATACTTAACTCTCGAAGGCGTGTGAACACTTTCAGATCGTATCAATTCGGTGGTTCTACCAAATTATTCAATCGGATACAATTCAGAGAATGAGAATTTTCTGTATGTGTTTATCTGAGATCTTTATGAACCGTTACATAATCTGACCAAATAAACCGTATATATAACTCTAATACGAGATAACTGCCAAAGCAGTTTTAGGGTTTCTAAGTTGTCAAATTTTGTCCCTCAATTTCCGAAAATTAATTTCGAGAACATAACTTCAATGTAATCATAACTTCAAGAGATTCATAACTTCAAAGCAGAATCCTTCAACAGAATTTCACAGGAGTTTATTACATAGCAACTTGGACCTCAGTGCCGCCGCCTGGACCAAGACAGGTGCGCCCGCCTGACCCTCTCCTTGGGCCGCCCACAAGATCATAATAAATTCAAGTAGGTGTGCTTGTTCGCGCCTCCAAACCTAAATGATGTATTATTATGATGAAATTGGTCAAAACAAGTTAATCCAATTACACTAAAATATCCGACACCTATGATACGCACCCTTGATGAAGATGAACCATAACATTAGTTACGATGCAGATGCACCGAGATATCTTTTTTCGTCTTCTATTGCTAACCTATAGCTGCATATAGTTATCATGTTTATTTAAATTGTTCAATTATGTACAGATGCATACATGTAGACGTAGCAATGTAACTATAATATTTAAATGTATAATATATGCATTTACCCATGACGAGGACCTATAGATACCATGACGCATCAAGTTCAGTAGATGCATAACAATTTAACGAAAAAGCTACACCAACTTTAATTGATGAGTCGATGTTTTATGTAATAAATATACAATAGATGCATAGCCACTCAGTTGGAATAAATACTATGAGAAATTATTTTTGTAACCACTGTGAAATGGCGAAGGAAAAATAGGTTGTCATTTCACTGGCAAGCGTTGTTGGTATTTTTTATTTATTTTAATCAGTTGGAATATATATATTTAGGTAAACCAAAATCTCCCTAAACCCTAAACCCTTTAACAAGGATGTGCCTACACTTTCGAAAAGTTAAGTACGAAACATACAATTTGGGCAAACCAGTTTTTGCGATTTACTCTACTATAAATTTAAACCAAAAGTAACATATAATTTATTTGGTAGCAAAATATAATGATTGTTTCTTTCTGAAATTCTGTGATTCTAGTTCGTGTATAACAATTTGTAACAAAAAAAGGTATAATTAGGCTTGGCATTTTCCGTATAAATTGTTACCTTACTATAGGCCAGTTCATAATGATAATGATAATGATAATGAGATAATGAGATAATGATAATGATAATGATAATGATAATGTACTACGGAGCATATTTTTTAAGGTTTTGTTAATGACAACCTAAGACTGCGGTTAAAAATACAATTTTTGTTACATGATTAAAATAAATGATTATAATTAGATGAGAATTCTAAAAAACGTGAACACAATCTCAAAAAATACATATTTCAACCAACACTTGATTTTGATTAGATTATTTAGTATCTACAACTAATTGTAATAAAAATAAGTTTTTACCGGTATGTGATAATTTGACCTACTTTATAGTAAAAACCTTCATGAATTCACAATTGTAACTATAAGTATGGTACTCTTTTGATCATTTTGTGCACATGTTCTTTAAATAGAACTCGTACCTTAAATCTGAACCTACTTAGGTGTGATTTGACTCAGTTGTCCTAATTATAAAAGTTACTTAATCTGGTAAGTCGTCAATAACTTGTTTCTTACGACCTTAATGCCCAAACACGACTCAACTGAAAAGGTCATGAGTGTAGCGTTTTCAATTAAATCAGTGATACTTCAATAAAAATTGTGATCCAAACACTTGTACTGCGTACAAAACAAATAAAAAAATGTTTATATACAAACAGACATCATATATCCACACAAATATTGCAGTTAGATAAACCTTAATAAACATTTAAAATAAATAAGCCCTTATAGTCGGGTAATCTTTCCCTCCACCTTTCCTTTTAAGCTATCCCTAGTCACTATTTAATTTTTGGAACCCTCAAGAACGAGGGTTATTGGAAAAGACGTACACTGTGTTCTTAAGATTTATTTTGGAATGAAATGGAAAGGAGAGGGAAGAAACCAAAAAATAGTTGTGTTCTCCAAAAATAAATTAGGAAAGAAGGGGAGTGAAAAGGGGGGGGAAACTCATGCCTTTTGGAACTAAAACGTCCCTCCCAATTTTGGGCAGGAAGCGAAGGAAACCCATTGTGGACCCCTCAATTGACTAAAATATCCCTAGAAAACCTAATATTATATACAACCATTCCCCTATACATCTGCTGGTCCTATCTATTGTCATCAAATTGTCACCATCAAATTTCGCCCACCACATTCATCTTCATCAACTTTGACACTTGAATTTCAAAATTATTAAAGATTTGTAGCTTTGTTTTAGAATTAACTGTATATAAGTGGGTATTCATTTTACCTTCTCAAAAATTGAATTTGTTGTTGAGGCAAAAGATTCTGAGTATAAAATTGTTGTTGGGGTTTTGGGATTTGGTCCTTGAATCCATGGGAAAGTTGTTGTTGAGGTTCAAGATCTGTAGCTATCTTTTGAATTTAAAGTTGTAACAGTGTACTTTTTTAGCTAATAGGCTTTTTGAGGTGAGGGTATAGTGGTAACTCAAACACATGAGTCTTCACTTCCTTCCTTCTTTCTTTTTGTACTTGAGAACACGTCAAGAAACTTAATTATCTTTCCATTCCTATCCTCTCTCATACTCATCACTTGATTTCCTTTGTTTCCTTTCCATTTAATAACTTAAGAACACAGTGGTAGAGCTTAACAGACAATAGAGGGTGTTTGAGCTTGTTTATATTTGTGCTATTCTTTTGGGCTTAGTAGTTTGATATCAAATTACTTCTAAGCCCACTATATATGGATTAAACTGATGCTTTCTAATAAAATATGAGATTTTGAACTTTGTGTATCAATTAAAAAATAAGAATTGATTTGCACACTCATAAAATGATTAGAACATTTAACTATGTGCATTACATAGTTGTACTATATTTCCAGTGTGATCTATCTATTTGTACAGTTAAGTGTCTTAGGGTGCGTTTGGTATGTTGTCATGAATGACAATGGGTATGAGTTTGATAGTAGTGGTAGGTCCTTCACCTATGAAAGGTCCATACCTAGCTCACTGGATTTATATGGAGTATGAATTATATCTATTATTGGTGGGTCCTCTCATCTTAAACAAACAACTTTAATCATTTTCATAGTCATAGTCTCATTCCCATAGTGGAATATCAAATGCACTCTTAATCAGTTTTAAAAGTGTGCAAATCACTTCCCTAAAAAATATGGCTATTAGTTCTCTACTTATAATATTTTCTCATTTCAAGTACTCAACTATTTTTTTTCACATTATGAGCATGGTACTTTGGTTAACCTCTTATGTTACAAGTTGGTAACCCTGCAGTTGTGAAATCAATATGACATGGCAGCGTTGTATCAAAATCATGTACCATATAAATCAATTGAAAGAGTTATTCGATATTCTTTCATCCCTATTCTCTAAAGCCAAAAATGCCTTACAAAACCCCCTTCCAAAAACATTAACTTGCAAAAGTTGAATACAATGAATGTGATAAAATTCTGTTCAAAATAATATATTTATATTACGTACAAAATACAGATAAGAAAAATGATTGTTAGGTCTAACTATTATGCTTAAAAATAGACCTAAAAATCTGATTGGTCCTAATGTGTATAAATTTAAAAACTAAGTCAAACTTTTTTATTATTCTTAATTTACCCTTAATTAGTATTGTTCCTCCTTTTATTTCTCCAGTCACATCTTCCTCAATAATGAAACCACCCCGTCACCCAGTTTGGATCAAAATTTCCGTTTCTTGAGAAAAAACTACATATATCTATACTATATTCT
The DNA here is from genome assembly GCA_022545495.1 of Chrysanthemum lavandulifolium. NCBI lineage: Eukaryota > Viridiplantae > Streptophyta > Magnoliopsida > Asterales > Asteraceae > Chrysanthemum > Chrysanthemum lavandulifolium. The sequence goes on along the minus strand of CM040239.1, from coordinate 191,105,917 downwards.
TAGCGGGGTGTCCATGGCGTTGCGTGTGGTCTCACAAATAAATTTTTCGATAAATCATGTATTTTAGTTTATTGTGTTCTTTTTGACAATAAATTTACATATATCGAAAATTTCATTTAAGCAGGTGCATGTTGCACATTACTCGCCTCGAGCCTGTTGGCCGTCTGCTTCGAGTTCGAGCCGCTTTAACCCACGCATGTTCGAGCTCAGCCCATTTCCCGCCGCCTGCTCGAACTTTAATATTGTATAATGTGTTTTATTATTTGTATTAGTGACATTTAATGCAGTCCCGCGCGTCATGGCGTGTACCACTCGAAATAAAATTTCGTGAATCATGTATTTTAGTTTATTGTGTTCTTTTGACAATAAATTTACGGGTTCAAAATTTCGTTTAGCCTGTGCCTGTTCAAGCTCGAGCCGGTTTGGCTCACGCCTGCTCGCTCGCCCATTGGCATGTTGCCGTCGCGAGCTTGAATATTATTTGTATCAGCGACATTTAATGTAGAATTGTGTTAATTTTGTTGTACAATATGCTTGATAATTTGTATTTATTATGTTATGGGTGTTTTAATAATTGTATTAATTGTATTTATTGATCAGTTAATTAATTGACTATATTAATGTGGTGTTTTGCTTTTTTTAATATGTGCATTAAAGTGGTGTACGCTATGCTTCTTGTCTTGTACGTCTGAAAATTATGTGCATTAAAGTGTTGTACATTATACTTCTTTTCTTAATTATATGAATTACTAATTATAGTAACATATGTAGGCTTATATTTTTAAGACTTCATTTTATAAGAAGTCCTAAATACAATATAATGTAGTATAGATAATACATGTATAAGCCAAACTTAATTCCAAGTCTAACTCCTAACCAAAAATTAAGATAATGAGTTTCAATCATGAGATGACATGTGTCACTTCTTAAGAAACTCAAAGCCTAATTTCTAACCACTAAAAAATAAGATAATGAGCTTTAATTATAAAGTGACATGTGTCACTTCTCAACTAAAAAATCATCTTTATTTTCAAATTGAAATATCTTTTTATCTATTTATTTTTTTTTATAATCTAATTTCACCATATTTTTTGAAATTTTGTGCTCTTTAATTTAACATCCATTTTGATATATTTTTATGAGTTTTTAGTTTCTATATTTTTAGTGGGGTTTATTTTATTTTAATTCAAAATTTTACAACTTTAACCTTTGTTTCAATCAATACAATCTAAATTCGTCAAAATCATATACTTTTGGGAGTGTTTGTGGGTAAGATTCATGCGGTATTTCTATATACGGGAATAATGATGTAACGGGAAAGCTACGGGTAACACAAACAAACACATACAACTAACACATGTAACTATACTTTTCGTCGCTGTTATGCGCAAGTATGCGACTAGTTAATACTTTAATTCTATTGGTGTTGGTGGTGGCAATTAAAAAGAGTACTGCAAACTTAATTATAATATCCACTTACGACATATTATACAAGCAAAGAAAGACTCTTTGATGTTTAATATATATACTTCACGATTCGTTAATCAACATAAAATATTCATTGTGTAATTTGGTGAATTGATGAAAGTTTGTTTGTGCTTTTGAAACAAAAAATGACAGCAGGCTCAAAATTATATAAAAAGAATGAGAGAAACATATATTTGTTATGGGTAAACTAGAAGGGTATCAGCGCAATGCAGCGGCGGGTATCCTGTTTTTGTTTGGGAAGATGTTGATCTCGTGAGATGAGGAGTGAGATACTGAGTGTTTTGTTTGTGGTTGTGTTGTTGATTGTAGGTTGTTTGTGGGTATTTATATCCCATAAGTTATAGTATAGATTAAAAGCATGAATTAAAAATGTATTAATGAGTAGACGCGTTTTTCTAAATTATATTGCGCTTTTCTTTTTCATTAAACATGTTTAATGGAAGATATCTATTTAATTGGGCTCTTTAAAACATTCAAATGAAATTCAGACAATTCAAATCTCATTGACTAATGACTCTTTAATTTCTTATTAAGGAAATTTTTTTGGTCTTAATTTTTTTAAGACTTCTAATATAAGAAAGTCTCAAATGTTTTATATAGTAGTATAGATAAATGAAGTTACAAAAATAAGGCAATCAATTGTCAAGGGTAAATCAGGACTAATACTAAAAATTGATTTCACTAATAAAATAAAGACAGACAAGTGTCACATTAAGATAGTTATATTAGGCTTGTTTAATAGGTTTGTTTATCAACGCCTATTGATAAACATAATAGTAATTTCTCTAGAACAAGAATATGAACAACTGGTTTTAAACAAAAATTGAGTTATTATACATATGCACGTGCTTAAAAATACATTTCGTTTGAGTATTTAACTTCTATATTAATTTTTTATATACAAATAACAAAACGATATATTCTGAGATTCATCTTATTCTTGATAATTAACAAGCGACAAACTGTTAGACAATGAAAACCCCATAGGTCCTATGATACATTTTATTGATATGATATATATAAATGCAAATACATAATGAAACCTTAATAGATTCAAACTCTCAATCGGGCTTGAGTCATATCTATCCACTATTACTCTCTCGCAATTCGAGCGAAGAAATCACGAAAGCTCGGATTAGATGAGAAAATTAAATACACACTAAAGCAATAAAAGTTTTGTTGATGAAGACAAATCTTCATCTACAACACCTAAAGCAAAATAAAGCGATAACAAAGCAGTAAAACAAATAATTAATTGTGATTACGACATCCGAGAGCAAACGAAGATTAATCTTCATCACACAAAAAAAAAAAAAAAAAAAAAAAAAAAAAAGTTTGATTGGAAAAATAGATAAATGATGGCAGCTATGGTTTGACGGGGTGACATAGAGGAGATGTCTCAACTTAGCCGCCTAAGTCTGAAGATTAGATCTGCCCCGATACCATGTTAGACAATAAAAACCCCGCATATGATACATTTTATTGATACAATGTATATAAAGGCAAATACATAATAAAACTCTAATGAACCCAACCCCTCAATTGGGCTTAAGCCATATCTATCCACTAATACAAACCACCATGGTTAGTAGATGTATAAATGGTCCATTTAGCTAATGCACAACGAACGCATGCCTTGTAAGTTATGCCTGGAGCTAATAGGGTGACTAGTGGTTTAGGTTATCCTTGATCAACCCACTTTCTTCATTAGTTATATAGCCTATAAGCTAGTTTGGTAATAATATTGCAACAAACCCTCTTATTTATGTTGAAATTTCGAATAATTTAACCAATCAGATACAAGTATATCACATTAAAATAAATTTATTTGTCAAATTATTATTTTCCAATTTAGCTTAGTTCATAACTATTATAGTGTTAAGTTGAATCATGAGTTAAAAGAACTATGAATTTATTTTTTGAGAAATAATTTTATTCGCTATAATTTATACGTTAATTTCGGCCCCACTTAACTTCAAATCTTTGCTCCGCCCCTAGCTGCATTAGTCTTCAACTAATTACATGTCACATAAACAAATGTTCTTTGCAAATGTATAGAAACTAGGTGAAGTTTTCGGGAAAGAAATTAAAGTATAGTGGCTAATTTATAGTGTAAACTTGTTGAGTACTTAGGTTGGGAAAAAGTTGAAAGTAGATAGAGTTAATTTTCCATAAAAAATATGTATGGTCGAGCACTATTTGTTTCCTTTCCATAAGTAGTGAAATATTCAACAAAAAGATTCCCTTAATCGATTCTCCCTCTCTTACTGTCAACATCAAAAATGGCCGAAGCTTTATTAATTGCTGCTGCCGAGGGGATACTAAATAAGGCGTTGTCCATGGTCGCTAACGGTTGCCATTGCATTAGGCTCTGAAAATAAGCGAACCGAACTTCACAAGACATTAAAGATGATTAGTGCAAAGCTAAGCGATGCCGAGGGCAAAAGAGTACACGGTGGATGGAGCGACTAAAAACATAGTTGATATAGCTGATGATGTGCTGGATGAGGTTCACTATGAATTGTTGAGGCGTGAGGTGAAGAAACGATACCAGGGTAACAAGGCTAGAAAGATACCCTGTTTCCTGATTTTGAAAAAGTTTTTATTTAAAAGAGAAATGGGTCATAAAATTGAGAATATTAACACAAACTTTTCTCAGATTTGTGAACGAGCAAGTAAACTCGGACTACAAAATGAAAAGATTAAAGCAGCTGGGAATAGTCACCCCTCGGGTACTGTTCCAGACTTAGATGAATTCAAGGTAGTTGGGAGAAAGAAAGAAGAACTACACATTGTTGAGCTTTTAACTAATTCAAGAGAAGGAGAAAGACTTACCATTGTTCCCATTGTGGGAATGGGTTGCATTGAAAGACTACTTTGGCTAAGTCGGTATACAACAATCCCAAAATCGAGCAACATTTTGATGTTAGAGCTTGGTTGTGTGTGTCGGTTAAGGTCCAAGTCGATCGCTTCGCAGATATCTATGAGTCTCTTGCAGGAAAGAAAGTTATGTCCGATACTAGGGTTAATGTAATTAAAGATCTTAAAGAGAAGTTGGGATCCAAAAGATATTTGCTAGTCCTAGATGATGTCTGGGATGAAGAGTTGGCATATTGGGATGAGTTCAGGAAGTGTATGCTACATGTAAATTCAGTGAATGGAAGTGGCATAATTGTTACTACACGAAAACTAAACATTGGTAGGAATGCTAACATTGAGGATTCGTATCCTTTAGGAAGTCTTTCAGATGATGAGTGTTGGTCCATGTTTAAAGAGAGAGCGTTACCGTTGCCAGCATTTGAGGAGATAGGACGTGATATAGAGAAAAAGTGTCGTGGTTTGCCCTTGTTGGTAGATATACTTGGAAGCATGTTGCGTCATTACAATACTGACAAAGGCAAGTGGTTGTCCATCCAAGAAAGTGAGGTTTGGGATGCAGAAGAAAGGGGTAGAGTTCTAAGCATCTTGAAATTAAGTTTTGATAATCTTCCATATTCTATGGTAAAGCAATGCCTTTTATACTGTTCGATCTTTGAGAAGGATGAAGACATCATAAGGGAAGATGTTGTCCAACTTTGGATGGCTGTATGGTTGCTTCACACAGATACGAAGACAAAAAAGGAAATGGAGGTTGTAGGAAAGGATATTTTCCAAATTCTTGTAAACAATTCCTTGTTTCAAAACGTTAAAAATGATGAATTTTGTGACACTTATGGGTGCCAGATGCATGATCTGGTCCATGATCTTTTGTTATCACTTTCAAACCAAGAAACTTCCCGTTTGGTGGTCAGCGATGATGTACAAATTCCTGCTGTAAAACATCTCGCTCTGCAAGGATCAATTTACGAGAATTCAGCGTTTGACATATTCAAAGAGGATGTGACAACTAGAACTCTGCAGACGTTGTTCTTCATGGGTGGGGTCAAGGAGAGCATTTCAGTTCGATATTTGAAGTGCTTGCGTATCCTAAAGTTGGTATCATCTAGCCTAAATGAGGTACCTGAGTCAATAGGAGAGTTGGTGCATCTTAGGTATCTTGATCTGTCATATACCAGCATCAGAGCTCTTCCAAAATCTATTGGTAAACTTTACCATTTGCAAAGTCTGAAACTGGTTGGCTGTACATTTAGAGAGTTCCCACAGGAAATGAGAAATTTGATAAGCTTGCGCCATCTTGTGTTTGATATATATTCTATAACTCCTAACGATGTGGGGCTATTGACTTATCTTCGAACATTGTCATCCTTTAAAGTAGGTCGACAGAAAGGACATCAAATAGAATAGTTGGGCCATTTAAAACACCTTGGCGGGACGCTGCAAATATGCAATCTTGAAAATATTGGCAGCAAAGAAGAAGCTGTCAAGGCAGATTTACATGGGAAACAAAGTTTAAACAAGATTGAACTCCTTTGGAGTAGTTGTGATGAAGGTGGTAACCGAAATGACAAGGATGTATTGGAAGGCTTGCAACCTGCTGCAAATGTGAAAAGCTTAGAAATTGAAAACTTTTCCGGTGATAGTTTTCCAGAATGGCCAATGAAGATGAAAATTAAAACCGAACGGAATTGGATCCCCCTTGCCAAGCTTGTGGAAATCAGATTAATTGAGTGTCACAACTGCCTCAATATTCCAATGCTGGAAGACCTACCACTTCTTCAGGATCTAGTTTTGTGTAATTTGGAGAAGGTGACGTGCTTAAGTAGTTCTTCAGACCAAAGGAAGCCTTTGTCTCCATCGTTGAGATCATTGGAACTCAGAGGTATGAAAAACCTTGAAAAGTGGACACATGCAGCAGTGAATAGCTCAACCATGTTATCTCCGGTTCTCGAGCAGTTAAGGATTTGCGGATGCCCAAAGATCATTCTCTTTGATGAATCTCTTCAACACCCTCTCAAACATTTAACGATATGGAATTGTGAAGATCTAGAGTCCGTTCGAAGCATACAAGGCCTCACATCTCTGCAGTCTTTGGAGATCGGCTATTGTCCTAGTCTTTTAGAAATACCCGATTTGCACAACCAGAGATGTTCTTTGAAGTATCTACAGGTCAAAAATTGCAACAAATTGACTTGCTTGCCAGGGGGATTTGACTGTCTTTCCTTGATTAACAAATTGGAAATAGGTCCATTCTCCAGGGAGCTCCATTCTTTTCCAAGTCTCTCAGGCATCGAGAAGTTGGCAAACAATCTTAATAGTTTACACTTGTATGGTTGGGAGCATTGGGAGTCACTTAGTTTGATGATTATTTGGAAGTGAGCCTGACGATACCATCTATGTGAGTTGTGAGTACTAAGAGCGGAAGGTGTGGGCATGTTATGGCTCGCCGTGAGCCTAGGTGGAGGTGACATGGCACCTTGTCGTGGCTCTTCACCACACCGCCGCCCGCTTGTCGTGGCTCGCCGTACAAACCTCTTCGTCACCACGACGAGGTTATTTGTCTGACATTTTTTTTTTTTAATTAGTATGGTTGTGTGTGAATAAATGTGTATGTGAGACTCAAATGAGTAAGTTGAGGTTTGTTATAAGTGGGGGGTGTTGTGGAGGTTTGTTATAATGATGTGGAAGTGACGTGACGGTGATGAAGAGGTATGATCTTGTCACCACACCTTCCGCTCTAAGTGTTTGTTTAAATTTCCTCAATCAAACTACTACATAGTATATAAGTTTAATCTTTATGTCCATTTGTGTTAACTGTTGCATCGTTTATGTGATTTGATTATTTTTATTACACCAATGGATAATTGGTCTTTTGTCATTTTATAAATTATGTTTGAACTAATGTGCTCCTTATTATGAATGTTATTGACGAGGTTAATAAAAGACTGCAAGTTGTTGCGAAACTATTTAATTATTTTGTTAGAACGTGTCTTCTTTCTTTTAGTGAAATCAATTATATCTCATTTATCGATTTACATAACGTATATTAAAGTGCTGTTTTTTTTTATAATATTTTGTGTCTCAATGACATTTCATGTATGACAATATTCTCCAACTAAATGATTATGAGTTGAAACTATGCTTAATACAATAATTGATTTATTGTATAAACCTTAAGAGATAGTTAATTGTCTTTTAAAAAATAACTATTAGATATATAAGATGTTTCTTAACATTTCAAGATTATTAAATCTTCTATAATCCTTGTTCGCTTATCTAATTGCATAAATATTAGTATTAGACTCACTTAATTGTTAAAACCTTTGCACTTCACATCATTTTATTGTCAAACTAATTGCATTTATATAGATATTAAACTATAATCGACATTAACTAAAAACTAAATGAACCAATAAACTTAACTCAAACGATATGTAACAATTGTTTCAAGCTCACGGTTTAATTACTTTTTGTACTCCTTATTACCTTAAGTTTAGTCTTGGCCATAAATGGTAACTTGGTAAGTAAGAAAATAATTAAATTCACTTTTCTCGCGACCCTTTTGATTCCAATTCATTCGGTAACGTACGCATCTAATTGCATTCATAAGTTGCCTTTATAGTTTATACACATCCACTTTCTAATGCATTCATAAATTGCGTTTATACACATCTTCATTTTTGTAATTATTTAATTCATCATTTCATTCAATTGTTACTTGAAGGGCTTATCCATGCCTCCATAAAAGGTACCGCCAAGAAGTTATGGATTATCATATACACGATAATTGGTCGCAAGTAAATGTCGGCAATATACATGGAAAGTGCATAGAACCCATAGTTCCTTGGTTTTATGTGAAAATAACAACATACTTATGTGTATATCATATACAGTATATGAAATTATTTGTGGCTTAGCCAATAAATTGTTTGGTATTTTAAATAACCTACATGTTTCTCCACACCAAGAAGTGGTTAAGGAGTCCACTTTTTGTTGGTTTGACATCAAGTATGAAGGTTTTGATTAGAGTCACATAAGGAGATTGTTTGTTGCTCTTTTATGTGATGATAAAAACTTTTAGCTAACAAATTGTTTGGTATTACATTGACCTAGTGGTGGCCGTGAAAGTTGTTTGTTATTATTATGTTAGCCTACGTGTTTTGACACTTTTAATAGGTAAAATGGGTCATTTTTACTCATGTCATCTAAGTAGAAATCTAATTTTGAGTCTATTTAAGATATTATTATTCATAATGATAATAATAGTTTCAACTTGAAACAAAAATCTATTCGGTAAGCGGTGTGTTGGTCGATGTTATACCTTGTGTGGTGTTCTCGAAACAAGAGGATGTTTGAAAATAAAGTCTCCAATCTCACTACAATTTTTGATGAGCTACAGATTGTTACATTTTATTTGGATATCTAATAAATCAAGAGGAGCAATTTCGTCATGGTTTGATTGGTGTTCGGATCCGATTAAAGCTTGCAAGATTTGAAAAGTTCATTTTTAACAGTTTACAGATGTTCCTGTGTTTCATGTGTTCCAATCTTGCAGTTTGCAAATGTTCCTATTTTCGTATCTCAGGTTGTAAGACATCTCGTGGGTCCAGTGCATATGAGAGGGGTGTTGCATTTTAGGTGGGATACAATGGGTTTCACTATATATGTAGTTTTATTGGTGATTGGCATAGTGGGTCACCAAGATGCGTGTTCATGGGCATTTGGCACGATGGTGAAATATATGCGATTAATTGGGTGTTTGTACGATGGTTGGTGTGTCGGAATTACATCACCGCACTTGTGAATTTGATGGGAAGCCCTATATTTATGTGGGTACTAATGATCTTTTATCTTGCAGACTTTCTTAGTTTGTTGTCATTGGTTTGATTTTAGTTAAGTTTTTGTATTTGTTCTCTGTCTTGCTATAAGTCTAATTATAAGCTATGTATTTTTTTTCTTGGATCCCTATTCTTAAGGGAGGTGATTTACACACTCCTTAATTTGATTTGCACACTCAAATTTAGTGTGTTTTGACATTTATATCTTTACAGGAGTGAAAATTAGTAAAGTGGTGTGAGGGTATAAATAATCAAAATACACTAAATTAGAGTGTGTCAATCAATTAAAAAAAATGTGCAAATCACATCCCTATAGTAGATGCTTTTATAACCATCTTGGTTATATAGTAGATGCCTTTATATGTACTTGATTTTTGTTGGTTGAAATATATTGCCTTTAAAAAAAAAAAAGAAATCTAATGATGTGCATCAATGAATAAAAAGCTGCTGATGTGGATCACATGCCCACTTTTAGACTAGACTAAAATACACCGTTGGTCCCTAAACTTGTCTCGGAGGATCGCGATGGGACGAACCTCGCCTTTTCATCGCCACGGTCCAAACAAAGGCCATTAAATGCCGATTAGTCCCTTGACCGAATGGGACGGTCAAACCGATTTCCTTCGAGGGTATTATAGACCATTCACTTTTTTACCCAACCTAGTTAAATGTAACCCAACCTTCAACCATATGTATGAGCGAGCAAGAGTGAACCCTAAAATACAATCAACACACATTCTTCCCAAAGCAAAAGAAAAACAATAATGGCACAAAGCGATAAGGGGAAGGGTTTGTTGAGTTCGTTGAGGAAAGCGATCAAGAAATGAAAAGCGTTTGGGTGTTAAGAAGGAGAAGGAAGAGGATGACATCTTGTTATCAAAGTTTAACGATTTGGGAGAAAGGATTACAAAACTCGAAATTTTGTTTAAATATCTTAAGGAAAGGAAGGAAAAGAAGGAAAACGATGATAGGGAGAGTTGTGGGTCTAGCTAAGTGTATGTTTAGTTGATAGTAAACATTTGTAGTTCTTGAGAACATGTAATCGATGAATAAAGTTTTGTGATCTTATTTAAGTAATTGTGTTTGAAATCGTTTGCATTTCTTAATAGGTTTGACTTACCCAAGTAAGTTACAATTTGTTGGTTTTCATAAGTTTGTTTGACTTTGGTAAGTCAAAATTCAAGATGTTACAATACACCATTGTCAATACATTGTTGTTTAATGCTAAAGCGTTTGCATTTTGAACTCGTGTTTTGAAACCACTTGCTGTAATTTTTCCGAAAGGGGTGTTTGGTTTCTTTGTAACAATTGTTGTTGATAAAAGGGCCGTTTGGTTTAGCCGATACAAGCGGATGTTTTATTTGATACATTATGATTTAGTGCCAAAGTATTTGCATTTTCACCACATATTTTTAAACCATTGCCTTTGCTTTTGCGGATACAAGGGGTGTTTGGTTCTCTTGATTAAACTTTTGCGATACAAGGTCTGTTTGGTTTTGATGATACAAGGGCTGTTTGGTTTTATTGATATAAGGGGATGTTTGGTTTTGTTGATACTAAAAGCACTAAAATACACCCAATATCACAATACAAGAACAAATTAAACAACACATAACCCAAATGATATTTTATCATTAATAAAGTCTGTTAAACATCATAACCAACTACATCAAATCTAATTTACATACCATTTTAGCAAAACTATCACCCAAAAGACGCCTTTATCTACCTCATGGAAAACCAAAATTCGGGCATTATGTTCACCATTTTCTTAACAAACTCTTGGTTGAATGAATACCTTCATCTGTTTGACCAAAAACTGTATGAGTTGGGCAAGTTGGTTTGTGTGCCTCGATCGGATTTTGTTCAACAGCATCCACACGCCAGCGCAATTCCACGAGGTCCCGAGCTTGATTCTCTTGTATCGACTCCCTACGGTTGATGATTCTGTCTTGAATCTTGGCGACACTAAAGAACTAGCTTCCTAGAATCCCTTCTTGGGCGACCTCTTCTTCAAACCGGATAGCCATCCGATCATTCGATTTGGCGAATCGACCACCTCCATGAGTTTGTTTAAAATGGAAATCGCCATTGGAAAGTTGTGTGTGTGGAAAAAGTGGTAGATGAGTTTATCGGTGAGGCGGTGAAGGGTCTAATACTTACTTTTTTTCACACTCGGTCCCCGAATTTGTCTTGGTTGTCGTTGTCATACTTAAAATTCCCGCCCAATATTCACTTTAGAATACACAATTGGTCCCTCAAGTTGCCAACTTACGTAAAACCATTAGAAGTTTGACTTTGTTAAGTCAAACTTCTAAAACATACTACCTCCGTCCCAAATTTTATGTCCATTTTGACTTTTATAAACAAACTTTGACCTTAAATATGTTTTTTTGTATTATATAATGCTTAATGAAAGTTATATCAATGAAAATACATTTAAAATTCAATTTCATTTATATATTTTACATCAAGTATTATATAACACAAAAAGATATATTTAAGGTCAAAGTTTGATTAAAAAAGTCAAACCGGACATAAAATTTGAGACGGAGGGAGTATCAAATTATCAATTCACTCCAAAACAAATATTTAGTAATGGTTTTGCAATATTGACTTTACAAAGTCAAATACCATTCTATATATTATTCAACATTCCACTAGCCATCCTTATCATCTAACTTCAAATACCATTATGCCTTTTGCACTTAATCTTCCAAAGGTTTTCAATCCTTCTGACATTACGACTCTCGTTCACAGTTAAGCCATTCACCATTTTCAACTATTGACTAACTAAAGTAAGCGGAAATACGGTTTTACTTGCTACAATCAAATAAAATGCTAAATGAAAGTTTGACTTTCGAATGTCAAACTTTGATCACCTACAATACGCACAAACATCAACATATGAACAATCTAATTTAAAGCAAACCATTTAAACAATTATTGTACAAAATTACCAAAACTATTTTGCAACGTTAATTGTCCAAGGGTATTCAACCCAAACTTAAACTACAACCAACAAAGAAATCTACCACGGTGTGGGGAAGCTCGGTGGAGTTTCAACAGACTTCTAGTCAACTCCCAGTTGTTCTGGTATTTTCATTCCCATCGTGACTCCTATCGCTTTGCACGATATTGATTGTCTTTAGCGACCGGGAACACGCAAGTATACACTTTATTAAAGTTATTTCATGCTACTGCTCGGGAAAAGCTCGAAACACCACCGTCTCAGGTGACCATGGTGAATGTGTTTGTGTCTACAACAATGGAAAAATTTTGCAAAGGTAGATCACTAAGCGTGTTTGCGACCTAAAAATCAAATAGTGTTGAGATACACAAACATGGCAATTTAGGAATGTTTTATTTGATACATATGCATTACAACAATACACTTACTCGTTATCCGGCATTTTCAAATTCGGAGATGACGAAATCATTACAATGGTGAGCGCTACCATAACACTATTCCCAAAATCGACATCGGACGACTTAAAGTTAATCGAGGAAATAAAGGGCACCTTCATCCTAGGATTAGCTTCATGTATCAACTACAACAAGTTTCTGATTAAATTTCATTCTTGTTACACATCTCTATAACATTATAAGTTGTAAACCGAAATTGTTCTTACCGTGCAATCACCAAAATCCAATGTAAGGGTCTCAAGATTTTGAAGTCTTGTCAAGTGAAAGATATCGGATGTTGTGATTGTGGTCACAACATTATAACGACCTAATGACAAATGTAACTTCTTCAAATTCCCAAGTTTTGCAATATCCCATAGTCTCATCTCATTAGTACTAGGACGATTCATCTTAAGAGACTCAAGTGAGGACAACCAACAATAAAGTCCCAAACTGTCTTGCTTAGAAAATTGACATGAATCAATTCTAGGCTCGATGAGATTTGGATAGCCATGAAAATATTCCAAAGTAGCCATAGCACAAACATGAAGTACCGGATGTTTCAACTCACCTGCGAGAGTAAAGTTGGGTTGGGAACGTAATCGGGTCACCATACCGGTTGTAATAATCGACTCCTCAACTCCATTGTCGACCAAAACAAGAGCCACTCATGAACTGTTCATAATGAAAGTTGTCTATTCAATAATTGATCTTGGCTCTACAAAGAAAGACAAATTTTCTTATTGGACCCATAAGCGATTTAAGAATCTAGTAACAAGCCTCCCATCAAACTCATATGTTAAATAATAAAAGAAATCCTCATCAAGTATGACATCGGTGAGCAAAGTCCACTTAGACCTCCGGTTTCTCACTAAACTAGAGGTTCTCACCGCTTCTAACAAAGGCAACCGATTCAAAATGTTAGTGATCATTTCATCGGCATGTTGGTAAAACGATCGATCGACATGGTTTTGTTGGAAGTTGGGTTGGTCTTTGAGTTAAAATGAGGATTTATATTTTGATTCGATTTGCGTTTATCGTTTCGGATAATGTGGTTTTATGTGATTGGCAAAGTTGTTTGTTGGGTGGGTGTATTTGTTCCATGAAATTAAATCAACGTGTCGGGGAAGAAACGGCTAATAGCCATACTCACAATTGGTCCACAGGTTGAAGGTTGGGTAAAAAAAGTGAATGGTCTATAATACCCTCGAAGGAAATCGGTTTGACCGTCCCAATTACGGTCAAGGGACGAATCTGGCATTTAATGGCCACTGTTTGGACTCGTGGCGATGAAAAGGGCGAGGTTCATCCCATCGCGATCCTCCGAGACAAGTTTAGGGACCAACGGTGTATTTTAGTCTTTAGACTATTATTTTTTGTTATGATAATATTTGTGTAACCCTTTCTTATCTAACTTGTTATTACAAAGTTTGTACATTTCTTATCTAACTGTTGTTACCATAGCATTATGTAAGGCAATAACATCACATTAATACATTATTACAACAATATGCAATCGCAAGGAACACCTCTCATGTGCTCTCGACCAAGGGAACTGAGGAAGTGATTTGCATACATGATATACAAGCAAAGCAAGATGTAAAAGTAGTGAACTATCTAACTCATAAGATAATGTGTATCAATAAAGAAAAAAGTGTGAATCAATTCCCCTCAATATATATGTAGATTTGTTCAAGTCCCATTTCATTTCATTTAACAAAGTTTGAGTCCCACGTAGAAACATTTTTACAACATATATACAGTGAGTGCGAAATGCACATATCAATAACTGGATGGATGCTAGCTTCGTCATTGTCACAAATTGTTGTATTATTTTGTATTCCGGTTAGTAGGCTTTGTCGCTTTAATGCTCAATATTCACAACTTGCAATGGTCCAAGTTAGTAGAAATCGAGGAGGACTGGTCGAATTGTTGATTATCATTTGAACAGTTTTATATTATGTGAAATCTAACGCTCTCTCCTTACTAATTGGTTTTGCTGTTTGATCACATTTGAGACAATTCAAAGAAAAATATTATGTGTGAGATTGATATCTTATCGGTAAAAAAAACCCGTGCATTGCACGGGCCATATTGCTAGTTAATTTAAAGGCCAATGCGTAAAGTGTCACATTTATAATCGATTTCGATTTAATGTCTTCTACTTTTTTTCTTCATTTAATGTCTTCATTTATTTTGATTACGATGTAAGGCGTATATCAGGATTCTCGGTTATCTTATGTTGAAAAAATTACATGTTTAGTCCCTATGGTTTATCCCAATAACATTCGTAGTCCTATTTCATTTAATTACGCAGGAAAAATGTTTTCATCCGCTTTTATCGTTTCATCGTTTTGTCAATTTTATCGTTAACTTTTTAAAGAAATTAAAATTAAAAAATTACAATTTAAAAAATTAAAAATAATTTTTTAAAAAACAACAAAATTTTTAAATTTATTTAAAAAGATAATTTTTTTAAAAACTTAAAGTTTTAGAAAAATTAAAATTTAAAAAAAAGTTTTTCCAGATTTAAAAAAAAAAAAAATAAAAATTTTAATCTTTAAAAAAAATTGTTTTTTTTTTAAGTTTAAAACTTTTATATATTTTTAAAAATTTTAATTTTTTAAATTTTAACTTTTATTATTTTTAAAACTTTAATTTTTTTTATTTCTTTTAAAAAAGTTAAAATTTTATTGTTTTTATAAAAGTTTATTTTTTCAAAAAATGTATTTTTAAAATTTTAACGTATAAAATTGACAAAACGTATGAAAACGATAAAAGCGGACGAAAACATTTTCAACGATTAAAATGAAATAGGACTACGAATGTTATCGATAAACCATAGGGACGAAACATGTAATTTTTCAACATAAGATAACCGAAAATCCGTTATATGTCTTACATTGCAATCAAAATAAGTTGAGTACATTAAATTGAAGAAAAAAGTAGTACATTAAATTGAAATGGTATAAGAAAGACACTTTATGCATTTCCTCTAATTTCTATAATCAATTAGACTATATTGATAAGACGAAAGTTCAATACAGAATCAAAAAAAGCCAAAGAACAAACCACTTCATCCTAGCCATTGATCTCAATTTGATCTAACGGTTAGATCTGTTCCATTTAATTAGAAAGAGGGGTAGGTTGTGTTGGAATCACTCCTAAACAGTATTTCAAGTATTTATATCTCATATGTAATAGGTAGCTTTATTATGGCCTTTATGTTTGTTTAAGGTCAAGCATGTAGAAGGCCCATAAGCTTAGGCCCAAGCCCACATAAGAAAGGATGGGAACTAGGGTGTTGCCTAGCTTCCTCCTATAAATAATCTTGTAAACCCTCATTTGAGGGTTGGTTGTTCAAGTTTTCTTTTCACATGCTCTCTACGCCTAACCGTCTTACATATTAACGTGTGTGTGTGTGTGTGATACTTGTTCATCCGCCTTCATCTCTTTCTCTATAACTTGTGTTTGTAAAACTAGTGACCTAACAGTGGTATCAATCGCCAAATAGTTGGGTGTACACTTTGTTTTTGAAGTTTTTTGGTTTTGGGTCTTACGCGTAAAGATAACGCAATCTTTGGTTATCTTAAAAACTCGTTTTTTACACTTTTTAATCCAAGATTCTTGTACTTTCAATGTTTTGAGGTGTTAAAATACTTGTTTTTGGCAAAAAGTTTCAAACTTTACGCGGGATTTACGCTTTTAAGCTTGTTTTTGTTCGTGGGTGTCGTTTCTACGCGTAACCCGTCTAGCGCTTTTGGTACATTAAATTTCACATTTTGTGTTCTTTTGGTACTATTGAAGCTATTCCATAACAAAAAGCGGTTTAGAAACACATTTGGGCGTAATCAAAGTTACGAGTAATCCTCGCGTATCAAAACCCTAATATTACGCGTAAGATTTTCCTTGGTTTGATCTTCAATTTTCTCGGTTTATTCCGTGTTTTCTTACTTGGATAAGTCCGAAAATACGTCGACTTTGGATATCTTTTGCACCGTGAAGTGTAAAAGATCATTTGGGCAAAAACCCTAAAATTACGCATAAGCATAAGCTTACGCGAGAAATTCTACGCATAAGATTCACTTTACGCGTAAACTTAGGTCTACGATAAGGTAATCCTACGCCTAACTTTCTACGCCTAACTTTTGTCTACGCATAAATTTAGTGCTTTTATCCTACTTACGCGTAAGCTAAATCCTACGCGTAACTCCTTTGTTACACGTAACTTTTGGTGTTTTTTACGCATAAGTGCTACTTGGTTCTTGTCTTTTTTACGCCTAAGGACACTTCATCTACAAAGGTTCATTCGACTACAAAGATCCATTTTTACCACACAAGTTTATCATCATGTCTCAACCACCATACTCTAACTATTTCCCTCACACTTATAATCATCAACAACAACAACAATTAACTCCACAACATCAACAATGGAATCAACAACAAGCTATTTATCAACAACAATTTAATCAGCAACATACTCCACAACTTGGTGCAATTCCACAACCACAAATGGTTCAACCATCACCAAGTCTTCAAGCTCTACCCTACACAAACGATTTCAATCAACATCCATCACGAAGCACTATGAAGGAACCCACTTGGTTTGCAAAGATGTGTGAAGCTTTAAGCGACCAACAATCAATTCATGAAGTCGGATCACTTGATAGACCTCCAATGCTCACTCCAGAAACTACGATCAATGGGTGATAAGGTTCTTTAGGTTTTGTGATCTAAAGAAGCCACATGGAAAGTTCTTAAAGAAGGTTATCTTGGAAGGTCCATTTGAGATGCCTCTTGTCATTGTGCAGGAGATCCAACTGCGCTCCACCAAGAGATGAACAAACCAACATTGCTATTGTTGCGATTTAAATCCTCGAACTTCTACACTATGAAGTGATGAACTTGCAATGGAATACATCCTCTTAGGATTACCAAACCCAATTCTTCGTAGTGTTGATGCTCAAAAGACCGCACAAAAATGTGGGATCATATTCGTCTTCTTATGGAAGGATCAGACTCAATCGGGAGGATTTGGAATCCAAAATTTACTTGGCTTATGAACACTTCATGATTAAACCCGAGAGACACTAGAGTCCTATCATCATCGATTTTCGAGATATCATCAATGATTTGGATAAACACAACATCATCATGCCAAGAATTGCGATGAATACTAAGTTCCCGAGTAGTCTTGGTCCGAATGGGAGAAGTATGTCATTTTCTCCGTCAGCGAAGAATATGCATCATTCTACTTATGGATTGTTGTACGATTACTTGAAGCCTCATGAAAAGGAAGTTGATCGGAAAGGATTCTCCGTGCTCAAATTGCTAAACAATACAACCGGACAATCAACAACTTGCCTTGTATGCTCAATGAATTATCCTCTCAACCAAAGAACTCAACCAATCGCTTCAAACACACCTTCACGGTCACAACCTCAACAAAATCAATTGGTTCCATACAAAGAACAATGCTCAAGCATATGTCGATTGAAGCGGCGAGGAAACAGATCCGTTCGAGCATTGCAACAAGGATTTGTGATGATTGCTAATGCTTTTGGCCGTTACACCAACAAATCCAACAATCGTATTCGTTCCTCATCTAACACACGGACTCAAGTTGTGAACAATGGACGTGTTGAAGTTCGAGAATCGTGATTATGGTCGCCGGATGGGCGGTGGTCAAGGGTTTAATCTTGTGGGTAGGAATAACAACGAGCTCAAGTGGTGGAACAGGAAATGCTGAGATCGGTTAAATGGTCTTAGATGCTACAACCGCAATGAGAAGGGACACTGGGTAATGCATGCCCAAAGCCAAGGACTAGGGTAGTGCTTATTTCAAAGAGGCCTTACTTTTGGCTCTTAAGGATGAAGTGGTGGATCTCTCACGGACAAAGAACGAGCTTTATGGCGGATGCGCACTCGAGATGATGATATGGAGGACTTGCAGCTAATGCAATTTATTATGTTGATGGCTAATATGCATGAGTGCACATGAGTGATACAGCCCATTGTATGACATTGATGGCTTGTCTCGGTGCCGAACAAACCATCATCATATCTCGAACTAATATCTCCGCCAATATCGAATCCGCACGGATCGGGATCGCTCAAAATGAGTCTTCACATCTCTTTCGATGATTTTCAAGTTAACCACAGTAGTTACATTTGACGATCAAGATGACCTTCGGTTTCCTTTGATAATCAAATTGACTACGTGGTCGCATTTGAGGATCTAAAGAATGATCATGTTGAGACTCACGTTGAACAAGATGATCTGTTGCCTCATCCGGATTTTGCTCGGTTAATTCAAGACCATAAAATCAAAATGGAGGAATGTTATGCATTAAATCGGTCCTTAAAAAGTAAAATGCATGTTAACCAAGGATTTTGAATGTTTACAAATGCAACTCAACTTTTTCAAAACTCAAGAAAACCGTGAAAAAGGTTTTGAAGCCGCTTTGCAAAATCTCATCAAAGCGAAAAATATTTAGAGACAGACATCGTGATCTAGCCGCCTCGAAGAATGCTTTGTTGTCCGAATTAGAACAATCGAAACATGAACATAAAAAGCAAATTAACGCTCTCACCTTGGAAAATCAAAAGCTAAGGTGAGTTGTTAAATTGTCAAAACAGCTTCTCCGTGATACAAAAAGCATTCAACGAATCGGGTAGATGACCTTCTTGCGAAATTCTCGGTTTGCAAAACAAACTTAAAGAGTTTAAAGCATTGTTTACAAACATGGTGAATCGAGAATGACTATTGAAAAGTTAACCTTAAAACCCAATCCAAATGGATATGGAAAAATCTAGCGACACAAACCAAAGCTTTCACTAAAAACATTCAAACCAACTCACGAAGTTTCCAAGGACGAAATACAAAATTGATAATATTGTCATGAGTGTTGTTGAATATCATCGTCAAGAGGAATTAGATGCGTAAGACGAGTCGATCTAAATTAAAACCGTTGTTTACAACAAACCTTTTAATTATAAAAGCGGTCACTTTCACACACACAACGGATTCTTTAAACACACCCAAGGTTATCATCAAAACACCGAGTCTTCTATTGTTAATCCCAAAGCAGACTTTGCACAAACTTATGGTCCTTTACCTTCCATTAGTGATGTAAACTCACAACCCGAAAATCGAAAAATTCTTCGATATTTTGACATTTTCATGGTGACCTCAAAATTTTACAACATGAGATAGAATATCGATCCGAAATCAAAGTTGAACATTTTCAATCGCCTCGGCGCGAGAACAAAGAGACATTTTTCGAAAAATCTTTTACCTAATGTTAAAAACTTGAAAAGTTGTGCAATTGTCGGGAAAAGGATTTTCATAAGGAACTTGGGGTAATGAAAACGCCGAGAAAACGAAACATCTATTTCTAACACAAAACGCAAAAGAAACTATTGAGAAAAGATGTTGATCGACTCTTGGAAGATGTTATCGTCTTGATATCCATAATGTTGTGTTATTCTATTCTTTGCCATATGCATCGATCATATCTCTCGCGATCTTGTTGAAACTAACGTTCTGTTGAGAACACCGATAATGTGCTTCAGATCGAGTCTTTAAAAGTCGAAAATACACGATTACACACGGAAATTTACAATGCAAACGTCGTCTTCATTGGTGTGAAAAAGATATTCACAACCATCAACTCGGTTTTCAAAAGAAAATTGCTCAATTGAGTGCAAAATCTTCCGATCCTAAAATTGAGCAAGCGGATGATCAAAACGTGTCTTTGAAAAGTCAAATCTCAAAATATGAACAAGAACTTTTAAAAGTTAAGCAGAATATGGTGTCATATTTGATTTACTCAAAAGACTCGACTTGAAGCATCAAACGAACTTGATCACTATCTTGCTCACACTAGAGAAGTCATGAATTTTGGCCGGTAATATTCGCTTACGAAAATCAAGATCGATTCACACCATCTCTAAGTTACGGAAATGTTAGGAAAGTATGAACAACTTTAGCCTCTTGTGATTAAGAGATTAGCACCGGTCACACTTAGTAATCGTGAACCAAGAATTCCCACGCCAAATCACAAGTTGCTAATGTGTTTCCTCTCTTGAACAGAATAGTTGCATCTTTTCCAAACGTCCGCACTTCACGCACCTATGAGCACTCAATCGAAGAATAGGAAGTTGCGACCTAAGAAAAGATCAATAAGGAATGCTAAAGTAGAAGAACACCCTAGGACTCGAATAAAAATCATGTTGCCTCCACTATAGATGTTACGTCGGCAAATGTAATAGAAATAGTGATGTAACGAATGCTAAACCGTTAAGTACTTTTGATATTCATCGATGCACCTTGTGTTATTTGTCGAAAAGAGTATGAATTCGATTGTCATGACAAATGTGTTGCTAAAGCTATAATCTCTAGATTACGGAATCCTAAGAATCGGAATACCTCTAGGCCCACTAATCATTCTAAGTCCGTGCTTGGTAAACCACCTTCTTTAGATTCTAAGGCAACCATTGCTATCACAAGAGCTACCGCTTCATCTCCTAAGAATGTAGTACCACCTAGTGCTTTCACTAAGACTAAAGCAAAGAGTAGTTACGATGGCGAAATGGATATATAACACACTAGGATTTAAGTGGATGCCTAAAATTCTCAATGTGTATGTCTAATATACACCTTGAACCCTCTAACATTTCGGGTTCCACATCTACTTCTATTCCATCCGTGTCGCCGTGTGTAATGCGTGTGATACGATCATTCTGGATTGTTGATAGCGGATGTTCCCGGCACATGACAGCAACCTTAAACTGTTATCAAACTTTATTGCAAAGTTCATTGGCACCGCCGATTCGGAACGATCACTGCAGCCCATCATGGGCTACGGAGATTATGTTAATGGGAACATCGAATCGCAGGGTTTACTATGTGGAAGGCCTCGGTCACAACTGCTTTCGAGGGTCAATTTTATGATGGAGATTTGGAGGTTGCTTTCGGGAGAAAACTTGTTTCATTCGTGATCTACAAGGAAATGACCTTATGTCCGCTCGCGTAATTCTAGTCTCTACACTATCTCTATGCAAGACATGGTTGCTTCCTCTCCCATCCGCTTACTTTCTAAGGCAACATCAACAAAATCACGGCTATGGCACCATCGCCTCTCACATCTAAACTTTCAAACCATCACCAACCTTGCTCGACACAAACTAGTTGAAGGACTCCCGATTCCGATACTCAAAAGATCACCTTTGCTCACCGTGAACAAGGGAAAAGCACTCGTGCTCATTTTCCTTCAAAGGTGGAACACGACTCAAAGATGTGCTTCATCTTCTTCACATGGATTTGTGTGGCCCGATGCGTGTGCAAACGATCAACGGAAACGCTACATCTTAGTAATTGTTGATGACTACTCACGATGGACTTGGGTCTACTTCGCCGTAGCAAAGACCAAGCTCCACAAATGATCATCACCTTTCTCACAAAATATGGTTCAGCTCCGCAACACCGTCCGAATAATCGAATGCATAAAGGAACCGAATTTGTTAACAAAACCCTTCGTGAATTTTATGAGAAAGTGGGAATTCACATCAAACATCTATTGCACGTACACCGAACAAAGCGGAGTTGTTGAAAGACGAAACCGAACGTTAGTGGAAGCTGCAAGAACAATGTTAATCAATGCTAAACTTCAGATTACTTATGGGCGTGTCGATTCATCGTGCATGCTATACTCAAACCGTTCTACGATCACAAAGCCACAACAAAACACCTTTCGAGCTTGTCCACAACTATAAACCGAACCTCAAACACTTTCATGTATTTGGATCCCTTTGCTATCCGAATAATGATCGTGATGATTTTGGAAAGCTCAAAGCCAAAGCCGATATTGGAATCTTTATTGGATCTTGTGACAATTCTAAAGGTTTCGAATGGAATCGTCGAACTAAGGAGGTAATGGAAACGATTCATGCTCATTTCGATGAACTCACGGAAATGGCTTCGAGTATAACGACTTAGAACCGGTCACAACCGCTTAAACTTCCTCAACCCCATCATCAATGAAGAAAGCCCACGCCTAACTCGTCAACAAATGGAAAGGTTATTTGCTCCTACGTTGCGACGATATTGATGAACGTTCTCTGGTGTATCCGATGTTTCCATTGCACAACCCGATAATATTCCTATACCGATACACTGCTACAACAACTACCGTTGAAGATGCACCTACACCAATTGACTCCAACACAACAGCTTGAACATACCGCCTCCAACAATGATGAACCAAATGATGATATTCTCAATGAAGTACCCCACCGCGATTTTGATCCAAATGCGTTTTTCAATCCGTTTGCTAATGAGGCTCGCGCACGGATGTCGCGGAATCTTCAACAAACCATTTGAATCCTCGAATCGCACAATGTATACCAACATCAACCTCTACACATAGATGGACAAAAGACCATCCTCCGGCTAACATTATTGGCAACCCGAATCAACCAACCGTTCACGAGACAACGTCTTCACTCGACGGTGAACATTGCATTTATGCACTCACCGTCCGCCAATCGAACCTAAAAACATTAAAGACGCAATGACAAAAGACAAGCTGGATTGAATCCATGCAAGAAGAACTCAACCAATTCAAACGTCTTGAAGTATGGGAATCGGTTAAAAGACCAACAGGAATCTACGTCATTGGTCTAAAATGGATTTGGAAAACAAATTGGATCTTTGAAGGGCGTCATCCAAACAAGTCACGCCTAGTTGCTAAGGGTTATCGTCGGGAAGAGGAATAGACTTTGAAGAATCTTTTGCTCCAGTTGCTCGCCTTGAGGTCGTTCGGATATTCCTCGCGTTCGCGGCTCATATGAATATGACGGTCATCGATGGATGTCAAAAGCAGCGTTTCTCAATGGACAACTTAAAGCGGTCTATGTCGACCAACCGATGGATTCGTTGATCCCGAGTTCCCGAACCATGTCTATAAAGCGAACAAAGCTCTTTATGGTCTCAAACAAGCCCCTGGGCATGGTGCGATAAGCTATCATCCTTCCTCATTGCCAATAATTTCACCAAAGGCTCGGTTGACCCAACTCTTTTATACAATATCACGGGCACATATCTTAATTGTTCAAATTTACGTGGATGACATCATTTTGGGTCTACACATAAAAGTTTTCAATCGCTTTTGCAAAACTAATGAAGAAAAATTTTGAAATGTCCATGATGGGTGAACTTACATTCTTTCTAGGACCGCAAGTTCATCAATCACCCGTGGTATTTTCTTGAGTCGATCCAAATATGCCCTTGAACTGTTAAACAAATTTGGAATGACAACTGTGATACTTATGCCACACCAATGGCTCATACCAAGAAGTTAGATCTTTGATTTACATGGGAAATTGGTTGACCCTACCAAATCTTAGAGTATTATTGGGTCCTCATGTATCTAACGACTAGCAGACACGATATTGTCTTTGCCGCTTATCTATGCTCCGTTATCGATCGCGACCAACCGAAACCCACCTCTACGAGGCTAAAAGAATCTCCGATACATCAAGGAACCATTAATTTGGGGATCCGTATCCGAAGGATTTTGGTTTTGAACTAATCGCTTTTAGACGCCGATCGCGCAGGATGCTTAGACTCAAGAAAAGTACTTGAGGGCTCTACAATTTCTCGGTGATAAAGCGGTGTCTTGGCAATCAAAGAAGCGAGGATTGTACATCGTTGTCATCAATCAAGCGTAATATGTAGCCATGTCCGCGTGTTGTGCTCAAGTCATTTGGATGAGAACACAACTCAAAGACTATGGTTACGTGTTTGATGAATCCCGATGTATCATGATAATCGGAGTGCCATTGCTATCTCGTCAACTCGGTTCAACACTCGAAATCAAAGCACATCGATCTACGCTATCATTTCATCAAGGACCACGTGAAACAGGTACCATTGAATTATACTTTGTGGTACCGAATACCAATTGGCGGATCTGCTCACCAAAGCCTTGCCTCCCGCTAGGTTTAATGAGTTGGTCCACGGTTGGTATGAGGTGTTTGACTCAAGAGGAATTGGATGACCTCTTAAAAGCGTCTTAAAACCCACAAACACCAAAACATCTCTTGTAAATAAATTTTCAAAAACAAAATACAAAAATATAAAATCCGATAAAACAACAAAAATATTCTCCTAATCTATCTTTCTTTCAAACATGGCAAGTACATCTCTTCAGTCAACACTTTTATCATTCAAAATTCAGTATTTTTCCGATCAAGTGTTGAGGGGGAGAAAATAAGCTATTAATTGTTTCAAAACGTTTGTGTACTTGCATGTTATCATATCTCGGTTGATTCTTTTACAAATGGTGGTACATTTTCTGATTCAAAGACACTCCTCGGACTTAAATTAACAACCTTTCATTATTTTCTCAAGTCGGGGGGGAGTGTCGTCAAGTTTCTTTCCTAAAATCTTCGTTTGGTAACCAAAAATGGAAGTTAAAAGGCTTTGGATGAAAATGGAAAAGGTAGAGGACTAAAGCGCAAAAGCTTAAAGTTACTTTTAATAAAAACACCTCCACCTAACCTAATCCTCACATTTATTACTCATAACCATACAAATCCTACGCTCAAAAATCATTCTTCAAATCGGTATGTCGATCTTCAATTTGTAAGTGGTTTTGTGTTCTTAACAAGATCTTAAACAATGGTTTTAAATTTCATGAAAATCCAACGGCTAAAACTTAAGATTCAATGATTTTTTTTGTTTTACGCATAAGGGTTAGAACACATGATCATATTTTGTGTGTTTGTGGCTAAAACGATAGTGTCAAAATGTTTTAACAACATCACTGATACTTTTCCTATCCTCAAAACGAACCCAGAAACGCGAATTGATGATTTTTTGAAAATTAGGGTTTATAAGTCGAATTGGGTATTTTCGAATGTGAAATGATTTGGTCAAAAAGATTGTTGTGTAATGCTTATGTGATGATGAATTGATGATATCCATGCCTTATAACCACCCAGAAACCTTAATTGATTCGTGGGAATTAGGGTTTAATGTTCTAAAATTGGGTATTTTTGATTCACTTGCATAAAAGTGTTAAAACTTGGTCTACATGCTCTCACAACTTCTATGATATACCGGAAAAACTTTGGTGCATAATCCATGGATAGATTTCATACAGCGTAGAATTAGGGTTTAGTCTGCGTAAGATTTTCTACGCCAGAATCGATCAACTGTGTAAATGTGGTTTGATTTGTCTTAAGCGAATGTTATGTGTTTAACTTTGATGATATGATGCTTTATTTCGGGCTTGCAACACGTAAATTTCGAATCAAGGTTGTTGTTAATCTCGATAAGGATCACCACGCGTAGCTTGTTATGCGTAAGATTAGTCTTCTGGCGTGGCTTCTACGCATAAGGTTCTACAATGGACTACGGCGTATCACGTGAAGGATATGCGTAACAATGACCTCACGCATAAGGTCAACTCTTACGGTAGCCTTACGGCGTAAGGTTAATATATGCCTACGCATAAGCTCTACGCATAAGGTCTCCTTTTCCTACGCTGTAACATTTCTTACGCGTAAGTTAGGATTCTGGCGTAAGTTTACGCCTAAGCATATATCATTCACGCTCTCGCATAACTTTGCCAAAACTACGCTTAACCACGGATTGACCTTCATGATGATTTGTTACGTGTACAAACTTGTAAATAAACTAATCATAACGTCACGAATCCAATAATGTCACTAATAAACTTAATCGTCTAATATCTTTGTGAACAATAAGTGATAACATAAACTTTAAAACTTAAAGTTAACTAACTCACGAAACATTTCACGACATCATTGAACTATTGAACATACAAGTGACTTAGGACTCGTAACAATCATTATCACCGCACATTCAATAACTAGACAATAAGACCTTCATTGACTAACATTATGTCTTTCGATATGTTGGTTCTTTTGGCTAATGTTATTTCGAGATCACGACATGGTGAACAAATGAATGTGGATGCACGAAGTTCTCTCCATTCTTGATATCTATCCTCGTGGCTATCCAATGAAGATAGGAAAGAACAATCTCGTGTTGACTTTGACACCTCACTTGCTCGAATCTTCGTGTTTAATTGCTATTGACATTACGAGGACTCATCCTTATCGAGAACATGCTTACTCACTCGCTGCCATTCACGAGATCTACATCCAGGCCTGGAACACTATGGAAAGGGTCAAAGGACAAACCGCATGGACGGTGACTCAAATCACAAACAAGTCACCATTACACTGCGAGACTTAAGGGATGTTCTCCCAATTCACGATGTCGATCCAACCAAACTATATGCCACACTGTGAAGAGCTCACTCTCGATTCTTAATCAATATCGGTTATGGCGAGGCTATAGGAATAATCACCAAGCATTCTCACGTAGAGCTTAAGAGTATTCCTCAACCCCGAGAACTCTCACATGATCATCACCAAGTACATTTACGGTCGGACAATGACTATGAGCACCCTAAGCTCATGGAGCGCAAATATTACGGGCATTGGTCAACAAGAAACACATCGCTATCGAAGCTCGATTTGGGATGACATGATGTCATTTCTCAACAAACTTGGCTCAAAGATTCCCCATCGGATATACTAAATTGTTGATCCAGAGCACTTGGACTTCATCCCGACATTCCCAGTGGCTCAATGACCCCGAACAATCACGACATGTTGACGGAACCTATTCTATCTGTCGAAATTAAGGAAGCGTCTACAAAGAAACAAGGTCTTTGTCTTTGCCGATTTCCTTCTAAATGAAGATGTCGAAAGCTCGAATCGTACAAAAGGTATCCGGAAGCGGTCGGACAAGGCAAAGTTGGTCATCTCGACGAAAAATTTTCGGAACACACAAGGAGAACTAGAAAAGGAAGTCTTTGGAAGTGTCACAAGTACAGATAGTCAAAGGAATGTTCCAAAGAAGAAACCTATTCCAAAGAGGAAACCCGCCCCAAGAAGAAAGTTCCTTCTCGGGAAGCCACTCGATCCTTTCACTTGAACACGCAAAGGCGACTTAGGGACGAGGACTGCGAGGCTCTTGACACGGATGAAGAGATCACATACTACGAAGCGAAATGGATGAAAATCCTCGGTGCCAAAACCTCCAAGTCCTCAAACTATTAAAGGAAGACTCACACTTGTACCTCGGGATGAAAGCTACGAAGATGAAGAAGAGCAATTGGATCAAGCATACAGAAGAAGTTTCACAAAGTCGAGACACTTCAAAAGGTAGAAGAATTTGCTAAAGATCAAATGGGTGGCCGGAGGATCAAGTGGAGTCGCCCACCCTCTCCGGATCGATGCGGTTAATCGACCGATAGGGATCCGTGCCACCACTCTACCGCAACAACAACGACTGTGGAGGACACTATTGTGTATGATTTTGAGAAAGCAGTGGCGAGAAAGAAAAGTCTAAGGGTGACGAGGATGATTATACAAAGTTTCTTCTCGACGATCCAACACACTCAAAGGAGAAAACCTCGAAACTCCTAAGGACATGAAGTCTCCTCATGTCTCCTCATCATCGGATTCTTCGTCTCATTCATCACAACCACCATCAACAAAGAGTCTCCCATGTCTCCTCATCATCGGATTCTTCGCCTCATTCATCACAACCACCATCAACAAAGACAACCGGATCATCATCCAAACCGTGAAGAAACCACCTAAATCTTGGATTTCTGTGACTCATCAAAAGATTGTGAAAGTCATCCAACAAGTCGGAAAGAAGGACATACTTACGTAAAAATGAATTGGTTTGTCACCAAATTCAAGACTTAAATGATGAGAAAGACAAGATGGAAAAAGAAAGGGAATTTGTTGTAAGTTCATGAAGAGTCATCGAAAAGAGGAACCGAACGAAATGATCAAGGTTACACTAACAAATACCTTCGTGGATATCGTTCCTAAAGTCCAAAAGGAACCGGAGAAGATGCAAGAGATCATACCCACAAGTTTTCTTCTCGACATCGCCCCCGTGTGTGACTAGAGAAATATTTTCCGCACAACTCACCCCTAACATCGTAGCATTGGTTAAACATACAATGGCCAAAGAAGTCGATCTCTCGAACTGAAAGTTGATCGCTAAAATTGTGATGCAAATGTCAAAGCGATCCGAACGCTTACTCGAAGATGCTAAATTTTCAAAATCTACTTGATTTTCAACTCGGATCATCATGCAAGGAGTCACCGATCAACCCAAAACGACCAAGAGATGACAATGATAAGGATAAGGACTCGCACCTAAACGCCGAGCGGGCCCGTAAATCTACATCTATGCCACCTCCTCCACCACGGACTTCTTCTCAACAAAGTCTCCTCCACCTCGGTCTTCATCGATAAACCCTGGACGATTCCGAGTTACCACCCCGACTCATAAACCGGTGATTACTTGAGTATACGGGTGGTGACGATGAAGAGGTCCTCGAGCCCCACAACAACCCACCTCACCCAAACAAGTGCGTAAACCAAGATCATCATCAAAGCCTTCCAAAAGAAGAAGCGCACGACTCACCGAGTCGTATCATGGCTAGATGACGATAAAACCGAAGAGTTTGAATGGTTCTCCACACTTGTCAATCAAACTCCCTACCCCGATGAAGGCCAAGAATTGGTAGACGGTTCTACATTGAGCACGCAAAACTTTTGCAAGAAAAGTTCCATGTGAAGAAAATGACGAAACCGAGTTGAAGCGAATCAAGAATGAAGCGTTCCAACTTCTACAAGACAGCTCGAAAGCGCCTCGAGGTCAATATCATCTTGAGAACATCGCCGAGCTATGTCTAACAACATGGATTGGCTCAATCCGGAAGCAAACATTGACTTCACACAAAGGGACAACCTCCATACTACACCGATCGACCAAACCTCTACCCACCATTGGCCAAGCAGACGAACCAAGGATTCCCTTCCGATATTTCTTCAACAAAGACCGAATTTCTTCTCCATGGTGGCGATGGTTCGAGAAAATACACTACATCATTGACTCTTCCATTCCACAGTGCCATTTACTCAAACTCGCATAGCTATCGAGGAACGCATATCACTTGTTTTCCGACAACGCAAGCATACGACCAAGATGTATTGTATGGATTCATCATTGGCCTCGAACGCAAAGAATCTACTACGTGTCACCGGTCGTAAGTCTCAACATGCAAAGGTATAGCTCTAAGGACATCGCGGCCATCAAACACATTGATCTCAAGTCTAAGGGACTACACATTCTTAAAGAATATCATAGTCAAACGACAAGATGAACAGACTATGGATTCTCCGAAGTCGACTTTGAGAACTTGTCCTCAACGACATCGAAGACATGTATCTTGCCAAAGCACAGGTCGTATGAGACAATTCTCGATCAAGTTCAACGTGAATTTATCAAGTCGGCTTCATCTTCATTAGACGATCGCGATCAAAGAACGGTCGAAGATATCCGTATGGTCGTTGAATCATATCGTAAACGTGTAAACTTCACTCCACCACGCCTTGATCTTCCCGACATCAACCGCCTTACACAACTCACGCTCATCAAGAAACCTTTCGGCGTTGTTTACCGCAGGTGAACTTCAAAGAAATCGCTTAATGGCGTGTAGTGAACTCCACAAATTGGGGATCATACCTTGAAGTCGGTTAGGATGGATTGGCGTCTGATTGAAGGATATACCGAAAGTCGAATCCTGCTACCGGAATTCTCGTGAAAGGAGGGATGTGAGACGATCATCACCATGATTGATGAACGGTTGTTCGGCGGATCGCCTGACGATTGGAAAGCTATGTTGGTGGTCGACTCAGAGAAACATCATCGGCTTTCAACGCCATGCGCGCACTCACGGAATATCACTGCACTTCCGGTACCCCTTAAATGGTTTCCTTCATATAATTTTGGATGTGTGATTATATATGTCGATGGCTTGTGCACACATAACAAAGTACAACCCGATCTCGCAAGAAAGGACCCCGTGGTACGCCTCGATCGCCACAATCCTTATAAAAGGAGCGAAGCTTCTTATTTTGAGTAAACCTATCAAACCTTTCACTTTTCAAGGTTTTGCTCAAAAGACAAGTACTTCCCATAAGACTTTTCAAAACCTCAACCGCTTATATCACTAATCGAGGGGAGTATTTGATTTAAAACTTTGTTCACAAATTGTTCATAGTGGTCGCCTTCCCGCAACACTCGAAATGGTCATATTTATTCTCAAACGTTTTAAAAATAACATTGTCATATGCCATTTTTGAGGGAGAAAATTTGTGTGATAAGAAATATGTTGTGAATGCAAATGAATCGCGAACTTCGTGACTTAAACAACGAATTGACGGTACTAAACCGTTAGTAACTCGAAAAGACTTGTCCCGGACGGGTAATAATTTCAAGCTAGTTCGCTAGTGATGTAAACGTGTCTCGCAAAGGACTTGTCTCGAGTAAAGTACCATTCGAGAAACTTTTGATAGACATGAACTCCGACGGGTTTGACAACCTTCCAAGGTTTGTTTACACCTTCAAGGTAGTTATTAGAGCTAGTTGTCACCTAAAAGTCGATAATATATCTCTTTAACTATTCAACGTAACCGTGTCTCGCGGGAGATTGTCTATCTTTAGTGGATCAATTCAAAAGTGCTGCGCTTTTTCCTCACCGTGCATTTAACCATTAAAACTATTAAGCACATGTGGAGGGAGTATTTATGCAAAACTTCATCTCTCACTGTGGTTCAAACATGTTTTCGTTAACAAACCCTTTGAGAGATTTTAACATACAATGGTTATAATGGCAAACATAGGTTAGTCATGGAGTTATATGCGACTAAGGTTAGGAATAACTCATTCTATGATCCGCCAGAGTCGAGGGATTCACCCAAGGACACTACCATTAGTTAGTGTTAGAAGTCCTAGGAATGATTGTAAAAGGAGAAAATGAGAATCGGAGAAAGAAGGAGTTGAAGAATCAAAAGAAATGTAAAGTAAAGGGTGAAAAGAAATAGCCCTCCAGATTATTCAACTTAGGCGTATAATCGGGTTCAATTCATATGTTCTCTGGTTGTCACATAGTGACACCGGTATTGAAGATTAAAAGTCGCCATGGACCCGGACGATGCACTAAACCTTCTTAGCCACTCAAGTTTTTCTCAACAAAGCTTGTTTCATTCTCACAGGAACCCCACGAAACTATTGGCTTTCTCTTGAGATCGCCGGTATTGAAAAAGGAGACCTCTCCTAGTCTCCGCCAGAAAACCAAAACGCACTATCGAAGTCTAGAGCCACGAGATTCATCAAAAGATCTCTTAGAACACTTGACATTTAATCACTGATGATCAACAATAAGATCATCGCTGGTTCATATCGAGTCCTTCATGCATCTTAGCAACTGTCGAGAACATTTATGAGAGGTTCACATCCGTAATCCTCGCGATTGAATGGAAACTCCCGCTGTGGTCAACATCAAACACCACGACAAAGGTCATTTCGTAACTCCCGTGGATTACGCTGGAGTGTGTCTCAAACGGTCTACGTGAGAGGTGATGCTCATGGTACCTCAATGACTATCTCGAATCAGATGTACTTTCGACATCGCGTTATCTCACTTGTGGACTCCAGCTCAGAACGGCCTTTGTAAGAAATAGAGCTGTGTCTTCACACTATGTCTTGACACTCGAGTTCAAACTTGTAAGTGCCGGAACCGCTTATTACTAACCGCTTGAAATGTTTTCTTCTTATGGAAGCTCCGGAGGGGATGATCGTGCCGACTCTTCTCATGCTCACACCAACATCATCACCAATGGAAGTTCTATTCAAAAGCAACACAACCGCCGAATGATTCTTCGCTAACCAAAGCATCTACAAAGTTAAAGACTTAGAGAACTTCATCAAGATTGAATTCCAACGTCATAGAGCGTGTGAGCATGTTGAAGAATGACGTGGAGACACCGGAGCAACAAGGCACTCGAAGCGGACTGATGCGCACAACAACATACTATCACTTTCACCGTAAAGAACAATGATCAAAGAACAAAGTTAAAGATGACGTCAAGCATAACGCTTCAAAGATAACGATCTCTACACCGGGAGATTGTTCGAATCAAGGCAATTCCTCTCACAAGAAAGAAGAATGTCGAAGACGCCACGCCTACTATTACATCAATGCCTTCACTTTACATTCATATATACTGGTGGGGAGATTGTTGGAATCACTCCTAAATGATTTCAAGTATTTATATCTCATATGTAATAGGTAGCTTTATTATGGCCTTTATGTTTGTTTAAGGTCAAGCTTATGTAGAAGGCCCATAAGCTTAGGCCCAAGCCCACATAAGAAAGGATGGGAACTAGGAGTGTTGCCCTAGCTTCCCTCCTATAAATAATCTTGTAAACCCTCATTTGAGGGTTGGTTGTTCAAGTTTTCTTTTCACATGCTCTCTACGCCTAACCGTCTTACATATTAACGTGTGTGTGTGTGTGATACTTGTTCATCCGCCTTCATCTCTTTCTCTATAACTTGTGTTTGTAAAACTAGTGACCTAACAGGTTGGTCCATTTATACTCTCACACACTGCATTGATCTCGTTCATCCAGATCTACCACCACCACTACCAATGGTTGCTGATTATAGCTGTAGACATTCTCTTGATTTTGCTCCATTTCAAGACCTGATTGAAAGGCGTAATTGGTGTTTGGCTAATCTCCGTCTTACTGATAAACACTAAATAGAAATAAGATGTGTGTGTGAACTGTGTGTTTATTAGATGAGATTATTCAGACCTGTTTTTTCCGACGAGGGTTACTGGAAAATTATTTGCCGGTGAAAGAGCGGCGTACGGATAGTTCAATTTGGAAGTGTTTGTTTATTCATTGAAGGCGCTTTTGGGTATATTATTAATGATACAAACGGACGATATGTTGCATAAGGTTATTGAAAGGCATTATGACATTAAAATATTATGAACAGATCTAGTGATGCAACTTGCAATTGACAATCAAAATTTTGAATATAGTAATGCAAGTTGCAGCCTAAGGTTAGTCAAAGAAATGGAGATATGCTATTGTCAGGTAGTGTTGTATAAGGCATGAGGGAGTGGACAGCGGGTACCCCATCGAGTAGTTGAACTCGAGAGGGTACACCGCCCCGTGGAGATCGGGTACCAAAATCGAGTAGCAAATTCGAGCTCGGAGCCCGCACGTGTTTGTTGAGTAAATTGAAAATATATCCGTTGGGGGGAGCGTGGTTTTGCTTCAAACGGCTAGATAGCCATGAATTTAAAAAAAAAAAAAAAAAAAAAAAAAAAAAAAAAAAAAATCCTATTTAAAACCAAACCATTCATACTCATTTTCAAAATAAAACACACAAAACACAAATAACAACATACACTAATCTTTCAAAACACAAAACCATGGATCCAAGGAGAGGTAAAAACTTTCACCTCGCGTCAAGGTCGGTCTCAACCATCCCGAATCAACCAAAACAAACTCAGGTTAGATTTAGCCAATTTTATTCTCAACCATCCTCGAATCAATTTTACGCTCCACAACCCCATCTCCACATCAATTTTACCAATATAATATGGGTCATCCTCAAATGAATCCACAACACTACAACATCACTACTACAAGCGTAGTTCTCCTGCTCGAAAACATTACGCACGAAACACAACCACTACCAAACGAAGAAGACGAAGATGAGGAAGTTCAAGAAGTCGATCCAGAGAGGAAGAAAAAAGCTTTCGAGGAGGCCCGAAGTGAAGTTTGGACGCCGACAAGAGGAGGCTTTGGGCGAAAGCATGGGTTCAAATCTCGAATGTGGTGTTGTTTGTAATGAACAAAAAGTCCGACGGATGGGCTTGTTGAATTTGTTCTTAGCCAAAACGCGAACTTGCCAAACACGGATGGCTGCAATTTTAAATTGTAGTTTCAACTTATTTTAATTTCAACTTATGTAATGTTTTTTTTTTTTTTAGTTGTAGTTTCAATTTTTAAGTTGTAGTTTTTAAGTATTATGTAATGTTTTATTTTTAATGAAATGGTATGTTTTATTTTAAATATTGTATGTGATTTTATGTATTAAAAAATAATAATAATAAAAAAAAAAAAAAAAAAAAAAAAAATCGGCTACTGCACCAATCCTCGACTTAGGGTAGTGTTAGGGTAAAATTGGGTAGTTTTGAGTTGGAAGGTTTTTATTGGATAGAGTGATGTGGCCAGACCTGCGTATTACAGGCACCACTCCTCCTCTAAGTGTTTTTGGCTTTATGGGTTTTTCTTGTGGGTCAAATAATCATGTGATGTGTGGTAAATTGAGATTTGTTTGGTAATATGTAGGATTTGTTTTGGATCAATGTTGGATTTTGCACTTTTGGGTTTCCTCTTTCACTTAATTTGCTTTATTAATTGGAGTGAGATGACTTTTCTTTGTTTATATAAAGCTTTTTAAACTTTTGTTAAATGTAGCTGTCTAAATCTAAAAAATAATACTCGTTGCAAACAGTTGTGTATACATTTGTTAACTTAAGCTAATTATTGTTTTTTCCCCAACGTAAAAAGTATTTTTTTTTACCTCAAATCACATGTGATTTTACCTCAAATCACATGTGATTTACGACAAATCACATGTGATTTACCCCAAATCACATGTGATTTTACATTAAATTATTTTTGAAAGTGAATCACATGTGATTTACTCATTTTTAAATTAAAACTGAATCACATGTAATTTAAATTTTTTCATAACAGAGCAAAAAAATAAATAACAGAATCACACGTGATTTTAGGAATTTGTTTTATAAAATGAAGCAATAAGTTGATTTGAAATTAAAGATTACGTGTGATTTATTACTTTAAAGATCGAACGCGACTAGAAAATCCCATTTGATTTTTCAAGGATCACACGATTCTTTTGGATCACTTATGATTTTTGAGCTGATCACTCATGATTTTTAAAATAACAAATCACATGCGATTTTTTACTGATCACGTGTGATTTGTCCGGACGGAAATTTTGAATAAAAAGTTCGTCGAAAATATATAAAAGTGCATATCTATAGAAAGATGATTTTTTCTCGTCGCGATGGTGTATTTTTGTAGAATCAAGATTTACCGTTTAAAGATATGTTATTTTAAAAAAAAGTGGAAAGTGGGTTTTTATATAATTACATTTCTACCATTCCTTCATTAATTTTGCTTTCATCTCATCCATTGGATGAAAAGAAGATGGATGGTTGAGATCTTATGGTTTGTTCTTTAGATTATATTTGTTTTCTATTGATCTCACCTCTTTTGTTATCGTTTTTCACCGCATTTACTACTAAATAAATATTTGAAGTTTATGTTATAAAAAGAATAACAACGTAGCATACTTAATAATAAGTGAAAGACTCGGTTACCTCAAATATTTATAAGCATTAGAAAGCTCGTAGTCTTAGTCGTTTAGTTATTATAAGTAGTTAGTTAAGTAACACAGTGGAGGACGGACGGGTCTTTTACCCATTGTATACCTGATCCACAGCCCGTAAGTGGCGTTTATTGTAAAAACTATAAATACCTTCTACCTCCCAATGTACATTTACTTTCTCTCACTAGAAGTTCTCATTCTCTCCACTTTATCTCTCTAAACTCTTTCCTAGTTCGAATTTTCATAAGTGTGTTTGTGTGTTTATGATAACCAATATGTTACACTAACCCTGCGTCAACACACCCTATGATCACACGTTATCGTGTCGGGACTAATCGTCCCACTCAACGTTTTACTTTTCATGTGTCTTTTGTCTCTCCTTTACCTAAGTCTTACAATGCTGCGTTTAATGATCCAAATTGGTAAAGTGCCATGCGTGATGAGCATGATGCTCTTATTAAAAATAAAACTTAGACTCTTGTACCTAGACCTGGAGCTGCCAATATCATTCAAAGTATGTGGTTATTTCTTCACAAGTTTTTAGCAGATGGCACCCTTAGTTGGATTACATAATTTCCGTTAGTGTTGTGTCTTATTCATCACAATTTATAATGGTGAAACCTGTAAACCCTAAGCCCATGAGTCGGGCTTGGGCTTATAATCCTCTAATCTCCACGCAATCCGAGAGGCGAAATCATGAAATTTCGAACCTGGAGTAGTAAACTAGAAAGAAAGAAAAAGAAAAACATTAACATAATAAAATATAACTTTAGTCATTCGTATAAAACTGTACTCAACGATCGACTTGAGTCAATCGATACCAACGGTCACTAAGTCGACCCAGAATACAACCCATCTCACGGTCGACTTTTAAGGATCCTGATCTAACGATCAACTTTAGTCTATTGGTAACAAATCTGTACGAACAATCGACTAACAAACAAAACATAAAACAACTATAACTTTTTTTTTTTCTTTTTTCTTTTCAATTGAAAAAGAGACATAAAACAACTTGATCCTAAAGAACACGTCATTCCTATTAACCTTGAGATTGATATCAGCAGCTTGATCCATGGGCTTCTTCACATCTTCTTGAGTAACAACACCATCTCCACTAGTAGCCGACACTTTTTTTTTTCTTTTTTTTTTTTTTTGGGTTTAGATAGTGTACGGTGTGAGGGATGAGTGCAGTGGCGGCTTGATGACCAAATGGATCTCAAGATCAAACCCGGCTCTAATACCATGTTGGATTACATAATTCCCCGTTAGGTGTTATGTCTTATACATCACAATTTATAATGGTGAAACCCTAACAAACCCTAAATCCACAAGTCGGGCTTTGCTTACTAATCCTCTAATACTTATCCCCATTAAAATTAAGGTCATTACAGATCCTCTTTTTGCCAATTGAAATGCTTCATGTATATTTGTTTACGACCTTCATTCGACCTCACATGGAATTACATTTGTGAAGCAGTGATACCCTTCCTCTACAAACCATAAGTCAGAAATCCTACAAAGCAACCCAATAACCATAGCAAAACCAGTACACATAAAAAAAATAAAGGAAAAAAAAAACAGTCTTCAAAAACAATAAGAGGTACATTATATATAAAAATCTTTACAAAGATCTGTTGCTTCTAGGGATACAAATAAATGTACCCCCGGAAGAAAAAAAAATAGCCTCGTAACAAAAATAATAATTTGCATAATCATAGCAGACACCCTCCAGACTATTTATGGCATTAGGAATAAAGAGAAGAGATATCGTTATAAATATCATTAAGCTATCATGTCACCTGCTATAGTAAACTGGATTCATCTGCTTGCAGGAACCATGGAAATGATGAAAAGGAAAAATGAATGTGAGAATATTTATCGCCTGATGTTTTATTTACGACGTCTATTTGTTACCATCTCTGGGTTGCCTTTCCTCATCATGGCTGCAAATTCGTCGTAGTTTATTCTCCCATCCTACACAATATATCGTGAGTTATAAATATGAAAGAAAATAAACATATAAAGATAATGATAATGATAAGTTATTAATTTTGAAATAGGTAAAATAACATAAAAAGCTTTAAATTAGAAGCTCAAAGAGCATCAAAGGCATTGGGACTTTGGTATGGATAATGGATGTGCATTGTGCACAGTCCGCTTCGGCC
Source organism: Chrysanthemum lavandulifolium (assembly GCA_022545495.1). NCBI lineage: Eukaryota > Viridiplantae > Streptophyta > Magnoliopsida > Asterales > Asteraceae > Chrysanthemum > Chrysanthemum lavandulifolium. Next base: position 191,067,727 of record CM040239.1, on the reverse strand, counting down.
GGTTTGAGCCTAAAAAACTCGACCAAACGAATAACCTGTGTTTGACATTTTTTTCGAACCAAACTGGCCAGGTTAGTGTTTTAAATGGAATTGGCCAAAATCAGTGGGGTTTGGTTTGGCAATTTAGTCATAATATTAAAAAAATAATAATAATAAAAAAGAGAGAGAGAGAGAGAGAGAGAAAAAAAATAAAAATAAAAAATACATAAAGAGCATGTAATCATATATGTTCACAAATAAATACACATTAATGTTATGATCTGTTCAAAAATTCACTATAATCAAAAAAGGATCAATAAATATTGCCCCCTTTGGCACCTCTGCCTCACAGTTTTGTTCTTGGTACAAAGCCCGTCCTTTGTACCAAAACGTGTCAACCAATTCGTGGTTCAGTTCTTGTACCTTATATACCTAGCATCTCTCAATTCGTGAACAATGTCGGAGAAAGAATGTATCAAGTAGGGGTGAGCAGGAACCCAACCGAGCCAAAAACCGGAATAACCGAAAAACCGATTTAACAGAACTGAAATAACCGATCAAAAGCCACAATTGACGGTTTGGTTTTTTAAGAAAATAAAAAACTGAATTTTCGGTTCGGTTTCGGTTTTCACCCAATAACCAAACCGAACCGAACATAACATTATAAATTTTTAAAAGAAATTATTAAGTAAGCTCACTAATAACATACACATTAGTATAATACTAAAATTAGGTAATATGACAAACTACTACATAATGTTATTTTGTGACTATAAGTTTGTTACTTGAATGTTTTATTTCTCGTAATTAAAAAACAAATAATGTAAGCGTTCATGGTTGAGTAATTGCACTTAATTGCTTTTAAAATGGGAAAACTTCAATTCAAAACTACAAAACAACCTATATATCTTGAAATTTGCCAGCTTGCGTATTCCATGATGATGTTTATATGATTTTTTTCAACTAATTAGAGCCTTTTCAATTGAAGTTCTTTAGTAAGAATATTTAGGAAATAATTTGGTTAACCAAAAAAACCGAAACCGATTAAAACCGAAATAACCGATCTGTTTCAGTTTCTTGTTTTGCAAAAAAACGAAAGTTCGGTTTTCAGTATGGTTTTAGCCAAAAACCGAACAGATCCGCACTACTGGTGCTAAAAAACAAATCTTACATTCTTACCAACGACTATATATAAACAAGTTCTTAACCTAAATCAAAAACATGAACAATGGCGTAAAACTTGAAAAAACAAACAAACAAACAAACAAAAAAAAAAAATAAATAAACCCTGATAGAACATGCTCAACAAACTCATCTACACATATTAGTTCATATACATACAAAGGATGACATAAATATATACGGTCTAGCTGGCTGACTTAGGAGGGAACAAGCTGGCAAAAATATCATGGTTTAGTCAGTTTATTGGGGTTCTGTCGAACCATGCGCTTATATAACCTTGTGTGGATAACAAATGGCTACAGCTATCTGATAGGGAAGTCGGAGAACTACTACCTTTTAGCTTTAGAATAAGATGGGTTCAATTTTCTTTTATTCCTTTTACTATATCCCATAAATTATAGCATTTGACCATGGTGGCATTTGGTTTGTTAACGAGAATCACTACAGGGATGTGTTTCACTACGTCGTAGGATGAATATGGGTATCAGTTATCAACCCACCACATTTGATGGGCTTATTAAATCCCCAATTTTATGGGTTTGAACCCAGTTTTTAATAGCCCATTTATATGATTCCCATTCCCATTCACTCATTTCTACGGCCACAATCCAAACACGCTCATTAGGGGGAGTTTGGTTTGTATCTAGGATAACCAAGGCTATGGGTCTAGAATAAGCCTAAAATGGCGGTCTGATGCTAATTTATAAAACCCTTATGAAACCCCAACACTACTAGGAATGTAGGAAAGGAAGATTCCATTATTTCCTAACTCCTAAACCAAACACTAATCTAATTGTCTTATATTGTAGATACACAGTTGCCCTTTGCTAAAAAAAATCAACTGCAAATCGGCTTTCAAAGTAAATTTTATATTTTATACAAAACATTGCCATACAAACGACTATAGTACTGTTATGTAAGTGCATTTAAAAATAGTAAGAAACAGGAAAAGTTTGGTGTTATATTTGATAAAGAATCGCATAGTGATCTTGAATTTGGGAAAAAAAAATCCCACGGTTTGGACTTTAAAAGACTAAACTTCACTCAGGCTTATTCCTTCAATTACTAAATGCTTGTCTGAGTTTACTAATTTAATACAGTAGGATAAAGCCCAACATAACTAAGCAATTTTTTATGATTCTTTCGATTGGAAGCCAGAAGGCCCCTCAACCAAATGAGTTATATTATCATTTCTTATGATCTCACAAATATATTGGTCATCTCATATTTCATTCAACCACGTTAACAGCCATACTGGGGACATATGATAGAGGTGGTGCTATACTTGTATAATTGATAATTATGTGAACTTAATTTGAAGATATTTAGACAGAGATGATATGATTATGAGAGTAAAAGTAAGAGCATACATGGTCTGTGTCAACTTCTGCAATAATCTCCTTAATAGTTTTCTCATCACCCATATTGTACTTCTTCAAAGCATGCTCCAATTCTTCCACTGTTATATATCTGCATTTAGCAAAATGATCTACGAATGTAAGCATAAAATAACCAATAATTTACGTATATGGTGAAATGCTAATAATGCAATTTTATCAACATGAAATATAGTTTTAGAAGATATTCTGACCCGCTCTTGTCCTTATCAAAGTACTCAAAGGCTTTATATAAGTGGTCTTCCCTTTCCACACGATTCAAGTGCATTGTAGCAGAAATAAATTCAATATAATCTATTGTTCCATTGCCATCAACATCGGCCTAAGAAAAAAACAATCATATATATCACTTGACTACAAGTAGGGTATATATTATATGGAATTAAAATCAGAAATTTGTAGAGTACCGCTTCCATCAATTGCCTCACTTCTGACTCAGAAAGCTTGGTCCCAAGTTTAGGAAGACCTGCTTTCAGTTCTTCATAGGTTATTGTACCACTGTTATCTGTATCCATGGACTTGAACATCTCTTTCAACCCAATAATCTCTTCTTCAGAAAGATTTTCTGCAATTACCTAACTCACAAGAGTGGAACGCTAAATCAGTAAGTGGGCTTGTGTGCAGCTGACAGCTACGAGCTACCACATCATTGATCATCCTAGTTTATATCATTTTTTATACATAATACCTCCAACATCATTTTCTTTAAAAATTTGCTTAATACTCAAACGAAATAACTATCATAATCATATTTGGCATCTTAAATAGCTATAGAAAGAAGCAAAAAAATTAGAAAATTAGTGTCGTGGATCAACCAAACCGGCCAATGCAAACACTTTGACTAGAGCACAACACGCCCCTTTTTCCACTTTTAATCAGAATATTAGACATCTACAAAGGAAGATGATAGAAAGGAACAAGGAAACAAATTTAAAAAGAATAAAAAATTGAGTTAAGAAGATGATGTTACCTTGAGAGCTACTTTTTAAGTTTGTTCATTGCACGAATTGTTTCATTCTTGTGAGCACAGCAATGTCAATTGGCTTATCTGATGCATCACCATCTTCTCTCATCCATGGATGATCTACATTACAATAAGGTATAAAACATAAGGATCCTAGACAAACTCGCCTGACTAGAACAATACAGCTTTGTATTTTTTTTACAAAAATGGGCTTGTCTGCACCTAATTCATAAATCTAATGGTATTTTAACAAGATCTAAAACTTACTTAAAACTTCAACCGCTGTAAGCCTTGCTTTAGGATCAGACTGTAGCATCTTCTTGACAAGATCTTTAGCACTGCTTGATATGCTTGGCCAAGGATCAGACACAAAATCAAGATTTCCACGTAAAACCGCATCAAAAATGCTCTGCTCAGTTTCTGTAAAAGAATAAAGGATACTATAACCCTAAAACCTTGTACAAGACATGTTACAATTGTTGTCCTTATGAAGCAGAAGAAGATTCATTCTATGATGACAACCTCACTAAAAATAAATCTAAAAGGCATATACCTCCCCAGAATGGTGGGACACCACTGAGTAAAATATATAGGATTACACCGGCACTCCATATATCAGCCTCAGCACCATAATGCCTGCGCAAAACTTCAGGAGCCACATAATATGCACTTCCAACAAGGTCTTTGAATACATCCCCTGCAACCACAAGTAACTTTAAGTACAAAACACAGTGTATGTGAGCTCACTAAAACGCGAGACACTCCAAGTCTCCAACACATGCAAAGATAAGATGCCGTTAAACTACATGAACTCAAAATAACCTACACAAACTAATATCTTTCTAACTCTAGATGCTTGTTAGGTAGTCAGTCATACATTTAAAGAGTGAGATCTCGAGGAGTGCTTAGAAGTATAATTTTCTTATACATCATTTTTTTTTGGCACAACATAAACTGTTGGCATTCCTTATTCTTTCCTACCATTTGCAATATGCGGATTCTTACATATCAAATACACTAAAAGATACATGTGTAAAACTGAGGAAATTAATTGTTCTATAACTAAATTTGTTACCGTAAGCAATATATAATCAGCTCCACTCGAAAGAAACAAAGTAACACGATAGGGAATAGTCGAATAGACCACTTCAAACCTTCAGCAACAAACTAAAAATCCAACTTAAAACACTAGAAAGTAATCTTGAAACATTCAACAAAATTACTTGCAACTAAAATAGATCAAACTGCATATAGTTAAGAAATCAACAAGTATATAAGCATATAGTCATGATCCACCTAAGAAGAAGAAATTTCATATGCAACCCCCTATATTTTCTTCCCTTAATTTAAAATGAGTGGCTTTGAATATTCCTACATTTACTTTTTACAATAAATTCTTACGTGATCCCTTCCCTATGAACATAATCCAACTAACATATAGGGATGTTTGGCAAGGAGCATTTAAGAGCGTTTAAAAGCTCGTTTGGCAACAAGCGTTTATCTTTTTTAAATGCTCCTTGAAGACGCATTTCTATCATTTTACACTTTATAATTACATATACAGCTACGTTACCAAACAATTTTATTAATAAACTGCTACTACTACTGCCAGTTTTTTTCATACATGCCCATAGTCACATACATACATACATATAGTCACTTAACGTATACTGCTACGTTACCAAACACGTTTACAAAATAAAGTCCGCTATCAGGTAAAACTTACCCATAGTCACTTAAAGTAAACACATAATCATAACCCTTTACTAGACTAACTTAAAGCTAGCTAAAATCTCATCATACCTGGTTTAAAAAACACGGAAAGACCGAAATCAGTAGCTTTCAACGGCGAATCCTCATCCGTACTCAAAAGCAAAAAATTCTCAGGTTTCAAATCTCTATGAAACACACCCATAGTATGACAATTATGGACAACAGTGACCATCTGTCTACACAAACCCGCAGCGGCTCGTTCCGAATAATGCCCTTTGGCAATAATCCTATCAAACAACTCCCCACCCGCACACAACTCCATAACTAAATTAACCGAATTTCGATCCTCAAAAGCTCCTTTCAACTCAACTATATTCCTATGTCCAGTTAAATGATGCATTATTTGTACCTCACGTCTGACGTCATCAATGTCATCTTTGTTGATGAGTTTCCGCATCGCGATTGACTTACACGCGTATTGCTGGCCCGTGGTTTTGTGTGTGACTAGATGTGTGACTCCGAATTGACCTCGGCCTAGCTCGCGTCCGATGGTGTAGGTGGCGCGTATGTCTTCTAGTGGACGGCCAAGGACTCGGCCGATGGGTTGGGGTGGCGCGTGGGGTTGTGGCGAGTGAGATGGGGGTGGCGCGTGGCGTGGGGGAGGTGGTTCTGAAGGTGAGAGGATTGTTAGGCCGTTGGGTTGTTGTTGTTGTTGCTGACGTGGCGGTGGTGTTGCCGGAATATTGTTACAGTTGCCCATTTTTTATAATAATAAATTTTTGTGTGAGAGTGTTTTGTTGGAGATGGTGTTGAGATTGGAGTCAAAGGCATGTGTGAGACATGTGGACTTGAGTGATAACTGGGAAGGTGTCTGAAACATTTTGGTGTGTAAATGTACTTATTTGCCCTTATACCAACGCACATACACCCCATGTTATGTAGTTACTCGTTTTAAAAAAGGAATGGGTCGTTGAATAGCAACGTATTTTTCATTATGCCGTTAAGACGTGTCTTTTTTTAACTCGTAGAATAGCGATATCTTTTTTATAAGTGTCCATTTTAAGACGTGGGATGACGTCAAAATGGAACACCTGGAAGAGGACGTCTCAAATTTGAACACTTATGGAAAGATATCGTTCTTCTACAACTTAAAAAATGACACGCGTCTGGAACAATAATTTATGTAGAAGTATATTGCTATTCTATATCTTAAAAAAACACTGCGTCTAAGCGGAATAACTTGGAAAAGACGTTCTTTGTTCTACGACTTAATCCCTTTAAAAACTCCATAATTGTTAAGCCACAAAAACATATTATTTACTACTCGTATTTATTTATTTATTTATTTAGACGATAATTTTAACATTTACTAATTAATTATCTTTTTTTTTTTTTTTTTTTTTTGTAATAACAATTTTAGATAAAGGAAATATAGTATTCTCGATCAAATTTGAGATGAAAGGTGTATTTATTCGTACAAGTCTACTTCGTCACACTACTTATCAGGTTGTAGTAGAATTCGTGGTAGAGTAAAGATTTGAAGTTTTGAGGTCCATTTTATTAAAATTAAAAAGAGTAATGACACATAAATTTGATAGGAGATACATCTTAGGAAAATCGATATATTTTGATATAATTTAGTTACGAACAAAAGTTCATGAACTTCATGTAGTTAACTGGTGCTTAACCCCTCTTGGAGATCTACCTCTGGGTATTATTTTCTACATAACTTTCTCATATTTTGTTTGGTAGAGTTTCGTGTCGTTGTTGCCATTTGATGTGGTGAGTCTTGTGGAGAAATACGCCATGGAGGGTAGTTTGGTCAATGTGATAGGGTGTATAGAAACCAACTTGACTGATATATATGTTAGTCGTGTATGTTCTAGGCTAGGCCCAAGGCCCAAGTGTTTTGTAAGGGTTAAAGCCCATGTAGTTTATGTTAGGGTTTGTAAACTATACATTGTGGATTTCAGTATTCAATGAGAACACGAAAACATTAAAACCTTCATGGTATCACGAGTTATCATACCCTAACCACGATCATTCCGCTGCTATTTTATGTTTGTAAAGTGTTGATCGTTGGTTGAAGTTTATAACCAGTCGACACGTTTTTTTCTGTTTAAGAGTCGATCGTTGGTAATATATCATCAGTCGACTGTTTGGTGTTTGTTGATTTATAATCGATTGTTGGTTTCTCTTCTTTACAATCAACTTGTTTTCACTCCACTTGTTGGTATTTAGTTTAAGTTAATCATTTGTTTGCTTCATAGCCAATTCACTTGTTGGTGTACGAATAGCATGCACTACAGTTAACAACATTCTCTTATACAACCTATACTCACTACTTCATTATCACTAACCCTACCTTCATAACATCATGGTTGGCGATTCACTACCTCCCCAACTGGTTATCCTACTATCCAACAAACTCATGACTATTAACAACATCAACACTCTCATTCCAGTTAAATTGGATGTCGAAGAGATGAATTATTCTTTGTGGGTTTACTTTGTTCTTAATCTTTGCCGGGATAATGAAAATTTGGATCATCTTTTTGAGATAAGACAGATGATGTATCCTCAAGTACTAAAGAACCTCATGATGCCGAATGGTTGAAGATTGATACGATCATTCTTTCTTGGATATTCGTCACTTTGTCAAAAACACTTCAACAACGTCTTGCTGTTGAAAACCCTAAATCAGCTAAAGAAGCATGGGACATCCTTGCCGATTTCTTTAAAGATAATAAACGTACCAGCTCTATAGCTTTGAAGGTGGAACTTCGTTCCTTGAAACTTGGAGATTTGAGCATTGACGCGTATTTTCGTAAGATTGAGTCAATTGTTACCATATTGACTAGTCTTGGGTTGCTTATGAATAATGATGATGTGGTTACTTTCGCACTTGAAGACTTACCCGCGAAGTATGACAACGTTTCTACCATTATTGCTCATTGGGAGCCGTTTCCGGATCTCAATACCATTCAGTCTATGCTTACTACGGAGGAGATGACATTGAATTCAAGGGTTCACAAAGCTTTTGTTGATGAAACGTCGTCATCACCCATGGTCTTGTTAACAAACTCTGGTTCTAATGGTCGGCGTTCCAATTCATTCGTGGAAAAGGTACATAAGCCATGTTTTAACTTTAATAAAGGTGTGTGTCGCTTTGGGTCTTTTTGTAGGTTTTTACATAATGGTGTACATGGTAGTGTTTCTCGTTCGAGTGACTTGAATTCCATACCATCTAATGTTTTGACGCCTTCTGATATGCAAAACTTGCAAAGTTTGTTGGCTAAAATAGGGATCAATGGGAATAATATTGGTACCTCTAATGTTGCAAACCCACTTGTGATGCATGCTACTCCTAATTGGTCCCAAATAGCTTTGCAAACTAGTCTTAATTTACCCAGGGTTTATGCATTATCCCATAGTCCACCAGGCTTTCCACAGGCCCAAGTTACTTCGCAGACCCAGTCCATTTATCACACTGTTGAACTACTAGGTTTGCTCAATTACCAGGTTTAGCAGGGGGTCAACAGGGTGGTCTGCCAGGTCATAATGGATACTTGGTTCCGTAGGGGGTTCAGATTGGGTATACGGTGCAGCAGGGTGGTATGCAAGGTCATATTGGATATACTGGTTCGTGAGACTAATCTTCCGATTCAAGGGGTCGACTCATTCCACGGTTCAGCAATGAGGGGTTCAAGTAGGTCCAAGTGGTTCAAATGGTCTCCCGGGTCAAGAAACTCTATTGCCACATGCTTTTACTACCGGTACACTATAGGGTCCTGCTTCATGCAATTGGAATATGGGCACATGTTTAAGTGTTTTCTTACTTTTATGCTTCGGGTTGGATTTGTTCATAGCCGTTGTGACTCCTTACTGTTTATATATCGCCAGGGAACTGATACTGCTTATTTGTTACTTTATGTTAATGATATTGTTCTTACTGTTTCTTTTGAGAGTTTGTTACAGCAGGTTATTGCTTCTTTGCAAAAAGAGTTTTCTATGACAGATTTGGGTTCTCTTAATTATTTTTTGGGATTTCTGTTGCACGTGACTCTTCAAGGATGTTTTTGTCTCAGCGCAAGTATGTTGAAGAGATACTTGAGAGGGCTCACATGGTTGGTTGTAACCATGAGGGACTCCTCTTAATCCGAGTCCAAATAGGGGATGATGGGGCACGGTTTCTAATACTACATTATACAGGAGTCTTGCGGGTTCTTTGCACTATCTTACTTTCACTCACCCTGATATTTCTTATGCTGAGCAGCAGGTGTGTCTCTATATGCATGATCCTCGCGAGCCTCATTTTTCTGTCACAATTCTCAATTTCCGGTCATTTCTCACATTTACTATTTCATCGTATATCGTAAACTAGGTTTACAAGTATTAAATTCGCGTAACCTTAGGGGTTTAGCTGCGAATTCATAAACAATCATCAAGGACATTTCATATAGACTAGGTTTAGTCTACATATCATTAGCATCATTATCATCACATTAGTTCATGCATGGTTTTGCATTTCACATTAAACGTCTAATCTCATATCAAATAAATGCTATCGTGTAATTAATTATTTTGAACATTTGGTCCAATACTTCCAAAATTATTCGATATATTTTATACTCATATTAAGATTATAAAAATAATATTATTAGTTTACCCGGTGTTTCAAATTTATTTTTGTATATAAATTGTTATATTTATATAATTACGACGGTTTTTGTAAAAACTACACGATAATTATAATTTCACTCAAATTTTGTAAGGAATGTATTTTTATAATTTTTATGACTTCAATATATTTTATTTTGACCCGTTAAAATTTAATTTTAGTTAACGCTACCCTAAATGCTCAAATATGTATATAAGGTACTAACTATCTTTACTTAATTTTACATCTACTTATACTTATACATTTAAAAATATATATATATATATAAACACTAGATATTAAAACCCCCTTGTCGACACAAGGGGATGACTCATGTTCAAACTTTACAAAATATCTACATACATATTCACATATTCATATTTTTCTTTCATTTAACACATAGATACTAAAAATACATAGAGAAAAAAAATCAAAGTATCCTCTTCTCTTCATCCCCTAGGAACCGGCCATCAAAGAGAAGCAAGAAGGAGTTTTCAAAAAATTTTCTAGTCAAGTTCAATACAATCTAGACACACTCTTAGTTAAGGTTTTGAAATAAAAACCTAGGGTGTTTAGGATTAACCTTGTTCATTTAACCTCATCAAGTTACTAGTAAGCTTTTCATGTTCATATTCATCTTTCATATTCATTTTATGTTCATTTCATCATATTTAATAAAAACATGCAAGTCATATTGATGTTTATACCACTTTTTGTTGTTTTTAAGAGTTATAAGTATATATTTATCATCCTATAATTACTCCTTGAAACATATCACTTTTGGTGATGTCTAGGAACCCATGACACCCTAAGAAGGTGTATGGTAGGATTAGAATAACCGGAGTTGTGTTAAATTGGTTAGAATAGGCTTTGCGAGAAAAACTCATTTCGACAAGTTTAATTAAAGGTCTGTCCTTATTTTGAAATCTGGAATTTTCGACATTAGATAAAAATTTTGGCCTAGATATTTAGAAAATACACTTTAAAACGCAACGTGGTAGGCTTGAATGGATTAAAACGGAGCTATAACGAAGAAGATATGAATTTTACAAGTTAGACGCGAAAACTATAAAATTAGAAAATTCAGCATGTTACGTCCACTTTTACGAGTCAAAATGAGGCTTAGGCGTTATAAATTGTGTCGACTTATCAAAATATATTAGTATACTTTGATACGAGCTAAAGACATATAAAGCGTAGAAACGGACTTGTAACGATTAAATTATACACGCTACAAAAGTTGCCAGAACTTTATTATTTAAGAAAAACTAGTATATTTCTATTAGACAAGTATTACGGCTACAAAGGACCATGTTGAGGGTCGTTTTAACATTGATGTGGTGCTTTTATAACGTAATGTCTTCTAGTAAAAGTAAGTTCGCCACATATTTTCCAAAATGTCCGACCATTTGTCAAGCGGAGTTGTAATGAATAAAATACGGTTACTTAAACTTTGCCGAAACCACCCTTAAACGATATTTTAGACACAAGTACCATACTTTACCTATATTTTCTCCATGATCGAGACCTCTAGGATGAAAACTTAAATGCTAAAACTTTGAGATAATGATACAAGCTTCCCAAAACCGTTGAGTTTGTTTCCTAACGCCGACGTGCACCATTTTACGACTAGTTTTTCGAGGCCATTTAGTCACTTTCATGAAAATTTCAACGACATTATTTTACGACGAAAAGTTATAATTTCATAATAAATCACTAAATGATTATCGTAGGATATCGTTTCAACGTAAATACTTGTAAAGTAATTTATAAATTGTCAAGACTTTATAAGATTATTTTTTTTTCGACGATAAACTTTATATTTCAAAAGTGTACAAGTGGTATGGATATCATATGAGTTTGCATGCACGACATTGTTTCATGACTTATATTAGAGCATATCATTCCTAATAGGTCGCGGTTAGAGTGTTGCGTCTCATTTCCGTGCATCCACTCATCATCATAACTATTGCAACAGGTGAGTAATCACATCCCCTTTACCGCTTTTACTATATTTTGGGGAAATGCATGAACCATTCTTGAGCTAAATTGATTACTACTTTTATTAACTTGTTTGACTAGAACTTGTGAACTCGAATCAAACCCTTAAACATAATTACGAACCTATGACTTGTTTGATCTTATTGAACTGTACTTGCTATGACCCTAAAAGTCTCGCCTTATTGGTGGAGCGTACAAAGTCTCCCTTGTTCGGAGCAACCTTAAGCCTCCCCGGTCCGGAGCAGAATGTCTCCCTATGGGAACGGAGCATTTTCAATCTAAGTCTCCCTTGTTCGGAGCAGTGCAAATTCTCCCATGTTCGGAGTGTTCTTGGTTGTATATTAATAGTTGTATGATGTACTGTTCGTACATTCGCATTGTTAGTCTCCTATTAGTAGGTAGTATGGATAGCGCTATTGGAGGTCGACCAACCTCTCGTCCACTATATTACGGGACGCATATTATTTATTCTAGGGGCTTTGCTCGGCATACATTATTATATACGAGGTACTATATTGTGAACTATTATGACCATTTATACTTGACTACTGGATACGCTATATTTTGTGCAATGGGTTGTGAACACACAGGTTGCAAGTTTTGTATGGGCGGAACTTGGAACTGAGTGGATTTACAATGCCTTTGCTTTGTGGATTATTTATGATGACCGAAACCTTTGACTTTCTCACTTACGAGTTTTCTTACTTTACGAAACGTGTATACTCACCAACTATTTTCATAGTTGACCCGTTTTTTTTCTCTCATGCATTTCAGGTGATCGTTAGTAAGCTTTTTCTACCAGGTCTTGCATAATGAAGTTTTCACTTGTCACTACAAATCGTTATGTAATAAAACGCAATATTTGGAATCTAAACGTTGTACTATATTTGCCGATGTCGCTAAACCGGTATTGTAATGGTGTACTCTTTCTTTTAAATCTTAACATTGGCATGTTCTATTATCTTGTGCTTATGTTCCTTTCCGTTACACTCGTGTTTCGCCTCCGTGAGGTGTGCAAGATTGGTATCGAGCCAAAGGTTATAGAGAATGCCGATTTTTTAAATAAAAATCACGCCTATAACCGAATAAAGTTTTATTAAACACCGAACATCATCCGAGTCAACTAGTCCTATCGTTGCATCGTTACTCATAAATTATACATAGCCTGATCAACTATGTCTAATTTATGAAGAACCATGCAATGATAAGAGTGGTAGTTTTAAATCATGTTTAGTCGAGTCTTTAGAGTCTGGTCACCTGAAATTGCATTGGTCGGGTGGGTATGCATAGCATGTTTTTACGTTCACGTCTACATTACCGTACCTTGTTTATACCTTTCTTTTCCCACCTTTCGACTTATTAGGCATAGCATGTCTCCGTTCCTGTCATATTTCGATCACTATAACACACATTACAACCGTTCTGCACCTCAACTGACTTCGTTCGAATGTCGTTTACTCAACCCGATGTTTTGGTCCACTGCAGGATCATGGCTGCAAGAAACACACGCTCAGGAGTCAACAACAACGGCAACCCAAACAACAATGACAATTCAAACAACAACGCTGCTAGAATAGCGGATCTACTCACCCAAATTATGACGCACCTTGATGCTAGACGAACCAACGTCGGAGAAGGTACTTCAAACACTGGTCAAGGATGCAGCTACAAAACTTTCATGACATGCAAGCTAATGGAATTTTATAGTATTGAGGGTGCCATTGGACTACTAACCCGGTTCGAGAATGTTGAGTCGAAACTTAGTATCACGAAATGTCTTTGAAGGAAACAAGGTTGAGTTCTCTGTTTCTACTACTGGTGGTCGAGCATTGACACGGTGGAACAACCAACCGCAGACTAGAGGAAGAGGGCTGCAAATGCGTTATCTTGGGAAGCATTTAAGAAACTACTAACCGATGAGTACCGCGAGAAAAGATGAAGTGCGTGTCGGAAGCGGAATTTTGGAATCACTTGATGGTTGGAGTAGAAGTCGACAAGCACACGATCCGCTTCCACGAGTTAACTAGGATGGTTCCTCACATGGTTTCCATTGTGGTGAAGTTGATCGACCGATATATATGGGGATTGATACCGGAAATTAGGAGGGCGTCGCCACCGTCAAACCCAACCACTCGCAAGTCACGCGGGCATGGCGTATCGCTTGACAAATGATGTGATCGGTCCGGAGAACTAACAAAAGCAAACGACAATGGACGAAAGCGGCAGATGATCATCGTGGAAGTCGAGACCAGACCGGCAAAATAAGAGGCGTGAATAACCGGAAACTACGGAGCGCTTACTCGAGGGCCCAAAGATACGCGGGTCCACATCCTATGTGCACTCGATGTAACTATCACCACTCAGAGATCGCCGAGTGCGACAAATGTGGATGATGGGCCACTTCAGCTGGAATTGCTCAAACAGATGGGAACCAAGGACAAAGAAAAGCATGTTACGAGTGTGAAGTTCGGATCACCTTCTAACACTGTCCAAAGTTGAAAAGAACACCCAACCAAGGAGGTAATCGTCCAAACCTGGCGTTGGCAATAGAAGGCCCACAAGATCAGAACATTGAAGTCCCCCCCGCACGTGGTCGAGCATTCTATCTGGGTACCGAGGAAGCCCGCAACGCGTAACGGGTACATTCTTTCGAACAACCACATTATTTATGTACAACATGATTTTGAGTGCATAACTTCCTTCCGATTCTTACCACGTTCACGACATTGATTAATTTGAGACCTATCGATATTGACTTTAGTTGTAAATTATTTTGTTGATTTGATTTGTGTAAGCGAATCCAAGATCGAACGGAATCTTTCAAAAGACTTCATTCAAGGATGTTGAATCCTATCATACTAACAACTTGTTTCTAGCTTGATCTAGTGACAGTTCTTGTTTGATGAGTTGCGAAAATCAAGCTAAGAGTCAAGTTTTTACTCAAAAGGTCTTTTGAGGGATACGTTCGGTGTTGGGTAAGTTTACCTCATCAAATCTAATCACATGCATGTATTTAGTTGGATGAGGAACCCATATGCATGAGTGATGAGTGTCTAAATACTCATCATTTTTGTTCCTTCACGACCGCAAAACCAAATCAAAACACTTTGAAAAGTCTCAAAAGATGTAAAAATATTTAGACTGTGTTTTATTCAATAATTGTAAAAATCTAGTCCCTGGTTATTCAAAACATGTAATTTTTCATAAAATGCCCTCAGGGATTTTCAAGTTGTCAAAATTACCCTTATAAAGTTTAGTTTTGCAAAATGGCAACTTTAGTCCTTGAAGTTTCAAAGATTGACAGAATTTACCCCTGGACGTTTTTAATTGGAAAATTAACATTTTTAGTCCTTTGGTAATTCAAACTTGTCAAAAAAATGGTCCTTATGATACACTTTGGAAAATTACAGATTTGGTCCCTCAAGTTTGGTGGAATTGCAATTTTGGTCCTTGTGTTATTAATAAACAAACCCAACCGGATCCAAACTTAAGCCCATGCTACAAACCTGCCTTGAAACCACCCAAGCCCACCAACACTTGAACCTTGAACCCTAGCTTGGACCTTGAGCCTTGACCCTTTTTGACCCTGCCAATATACCCCGCGACCCTTTTGAACCCTTCCCATTAATAAAACGCGGTCAACACCTTGTTTGACCGAATCAACTCACGCCTCGTTTTCCCTCCTTCCTTCTTCACCAACTCGCAAACCATCTCACATCGCCATTCTTCCACCACAACCCACACCCTATCTCTTCCACCTCCACAAACCAACAAGGAGCATTAATTGCTTCTTCTTCTGCACTCAATCAAGCCCAATTGGCAAAAATTGCTTTGGCGCCAAAAGCCATCAACGGCTAATATCAATTCTACTAATCCAATGGCCCGGATAAGAAGTGGAAATGCTCATAACAAGTGGGAAGACTTTTGTTGATAAATAGAGGGAAGAGAAGCTAGAGAAAGTAGTAGTTAATTTTTATAATTTCTTGCAAATCATTTTTATTATGAATGTCTTAGTTTAATTCTTAAATTGTAATTTCCAGTTTCTATGTACTAAACTTAAGTTGTTTAATCACTTGTAATCGAATTCAAGCATCAATTCAAAGTTTTATCCAAATTTCTTGTTTTTAGATTTCCTTTTATTTATTCAGTTCTAAATGTGTTAAATCCAAGCTCCAAAGAGCTTATTTCTAATTCAAACAAGCCCAGCGAAGTCGATTGATAGCTTTCAGTGCACTTTAGAAGTAGATTCATCAAATTTGGTACTTGGTCAATGAAAGTCAAAGGAGGGATAGCTTTGTTCTTGGACATTGGAGCAGGTTGATTCGGATGGCCATGGGTTAGATGCTTCATGGAAGTCAGAGGAAATAATTTGGTACCCTTGGTTCTCGGTTGTGAGCTTGGAAGCAATTTGTAAGCTCATTTCTTGATTTTGGACATTCTTCGTAGAAGTGCTTGTACACCGTGATCTCGTGCTTATATGCTTCTTTGGTGTAGTTAAGCAAAGTTATTGCTTAAAATAGACTGCTTGATCGTTAAAATCCATTGTTGCTTTAAATTTCATTTTCACTGTTAAAATAACATTATAATAATTTATGGGTTTGTGATGTTATAACTGGTGTTTCTGTGTTTCATTTAACATCTCACATCATATTAGGACCTTGTAATTCAGTTTTATAGTCTTAATCAGTGGAATCCCTTAAAAATCATAAAAACTGTCCATATAAAGAAGTGTTTGGATTCGATAGATTATCCGAGTTTAAGGTGTTGTTAGTGGTTAAGTTCATTGCATTATAGTAGTATAAATCTATTTAGTACTCTTAGCTCATATATTGGCATCATAAGAACTCTAATAGTCAAAGTTGTTTTTAATCGCTTCTAGTTTCTATTTCAAGAATATTCGTGAGTACATAGCTTGCATATAGGTTAATAAGTAGTTAAGTTAGCTTATTCTAGGTTTATTTTATCATCAAACATCATAATCGGTTCACAAATCAAGCTAGAAATTCATTTTGGTCAACTTTGATAAAAACTCAAAAGTCAAATTTAAACTTAAGTCATTTTGAATAAACTTGTGAATTTCATGTAGGACTTAATATTAGGAGTGAAGACCTGTGCTTTTGAACTATTAAAATCTTACTGCTTATCTTCTTCATTGTATTTTTAGTTAATTTTTATTTGCTAGTTAAATTGCTTATTTACTTGATCCTTTTAAGCTGTTTGTCTGAAACATGCTCTGCACCCAGATTTTGATCCACAT
The DNA here is from genome assembly GCA_022545495.1 of Chrysanthemum lavandulifolium. Taxonomy (NCBI): domain Eukaryota; kingdom Viridiplantae; phylum Streptophyta; class Magnoliopsida; order Asterales; family Asteraceae; genus Chrysanthemum; species Chrysanthemum lavandulifolium. The sequence continues at coordinate 191,050,574 of CM040239.1, read as the reverse complement.
TCACAAGCTTTTGTAGAGCTTCTCAGTGGGTCCCACTGAGATATTTTGGGTGTTTTGGAAACCCCACCATCCCAACTTGTTGGATCAAGGCTTATTTTGGCTTTTCAAGCTTATTTGATAAGCTTGTTTGGGCTTGCAAGAAGCCTGCAGATCTGCTTGTGTTGCAGTTAGGATTGGATTTGCTTATTTGCTTATCTGCTCATTTTCTTTTCTTTTCTCTTTTCTTTGGCTTATTTTAAGCCAATCTAAGTTGTTTGTAAGTTATTTTCCAGTTTGTGTCTAGTTTGTAGCTTTTTAGAAGCTCATTTGAGCTTAAGATTCTCAAAAGAGCTTATAAGCTCATCTGTTGATCAAATAAGCTCTCACTGAGCTTATTTGGCTATTATAAAATAGTTGTCTTTTTAAAAGTTGTTTGTATTTAGTTGTTTAGTGAGTTTGTAAAAGAAAAACAAAAAAAAATAAACAGTTTGTGAAAAGTGACCAAAGTGGGATTCAACACGAGACCTCTTGGTCAACTCGGTCAAAATCAAACCAAAGCCACGCACCATCTGGGCTATACTTATCTTAGTGTTATTTGTTTTCTCTTTTATTTATATAGTATTCCTAGTCCAGTTTTGCTTATTAAGCTTAACTGCTTATTTTCTTGCTTATTTATAAGCATTTTTCCACTTTTATAATTTTCACAGCTTTATAATAGTACTAAGTATTTATAGAAAAAGTTTTATAATTTTTACTGTTTATTTGCTATTTATTATAATTTTAATTAGTTTTAATAGTTTTTAATAATAAATAATATAAAAGTAAAAAATATGTTTTTTCTTTTTCCAATAATTTTCTTATGTATTTAGGATTGTAAAAATATAATTTTCATATCAGTAGGTATTTTACTTCTTTATTTTCACGTTTTATTTCGTACGTTCACGTAATTTTATTTAAACGTACGTTTTAGGTTTTAAACGTTAATCGATTTTAAATATAGAATTAAAATGACTTCAAAGTCTTTATTAGATTTAATTTCCTTAGTGTAACCAATCATAACCTTTTCGTGTTCAATATCACTCGATCACTTCGCGTTTAGCTATTCAATCGCACAGCTCGTTGGGACTTAACGACCCGGGAAAACACTAAACTCCTCTGGACTTAATTGCATTTTGTTCTGAGCTGTTTGACTTTTATGGTTGACCATTTACAAGTGGTTGACTAATAAAAGATAGATCGTTCGGGACCAATCAAATTTTGGCGCCGCTGCCGGGGAGATGTGCTAATAGAATTACGTTTAGCAGATTAGTGATTTGAATATTCACTCCTTGTTCATACCATCTATATATATTTATATTTTCTTATAAAAAACCATAAAACCCAAAAAGATTCTTCTTTCCCATTTTCATAATTCCCTTGACTCGAGATTTCTTAGAGTTAACTCTAGTGTATCGCGCACTCGCTCTTCTAGGTCCGTGAGCCCATTTCGTGAGCTTGTCGAGATTCCAGAAGGCGATCCGTGAGATTACGCCCCATCGATCGGATCGAGATCCGGATCGCCGCACTACTCCGTTATCATGGCGGATGAGCGTCCTATGTGCGAGCTTCTCCAAGCACCCATCGATGGGTATGGAGATGTTATTGTTATTCCACCATTGTGGTGAAAATTTTGAACTCAAAACCGGTTACTAAATCTTGTAACCTCAAGTCAATTCTATGGTTTTGAGAGGATGATCCTCATGCTCATATTCGATGGTTTAACAAGGTTGCATCTACCATCAAATACAAGAATGTCCCTACCGATCTTGTCAAACTTCTTCGCTCCCATTTTCCTCGAGGACAAGCCCGGATTGGCTTGAAAATAACCCCTCAATCGATCGAAACATGGGAAGACACGGTGAAGAAATTTGTGAGCGAGTTCTATCCACCTTCTAAAACCACGAGTCTTAAAAACGAAATCATCAAGTTCACACAAAGTTTGATGAATCCTTCAAAGAATCGTGGGATCGTTTTAAGGAGTTGCTCATGAAATGTCCTCACCATGGTTTCTCCGAGTTGATGCAACTCGATACTTTCTATAATGGGTGAGTCAATCGATCAAGATTCTCTCAATTCCTCCGTTGGAGGAAATTTCTTGAGCAAAACCGTAAAAGAAGCTTTAGCGATAATTGAAAACAAGTCTAAAGTCCGACCGCATCGAAGCAAACCGGTTGTTTCCCAAGTCGGTGTTGGTCCTTCTGCTTTATCGCCTCGTGAGTCAATCTAGCACCGATGCTAAGATTGACAAACTCACTGAAGCAATTCAAGCTTTGGTTCTCTCCAACCAAAAGAAAGTTTCTTTTCCACAAACTTCACCTCCTCAAGTCAAGAAAGTGGAAGTATGTGTTACTTGCGGTGGCCCCCATGCCTATTACAACTGTATGGCCACCGATGGTAACCCTTTGAAGCAAACGCTGGGCGGGATTTCCAATTCAGAGGCAACCAATACCGTGCTCCTATGGACCCGAACCACCGCCCTAACCATTACCCTGGACCACCCGGTTTCAACCAAAACCAAAACCGTAATCAAAATCGAATAGAAACGAACCAAGGTTTTCAAAACCAAGGTAATTTTAGTCGAATAACGGTTTTCAAAATCAAAGTCAAAATTTCCAAAACCAAGGAAATTTTAATAGAAAACAAGGTCGGGAAATTTCAACCTGTGGTATTTTCATGGCAATAATCAAGGAAATTTCCAAAATCAAGGCCCTAATCCAAACAATAGAGGCCAAAATTTTTCTACACAAAATCAAGCCATTGTTCCAACCGGACCATCATCGATGAGTTGTTGAAGCAATTCATGAAATCCCAAGAGGAAATGAATAGGTTGTTGGTAAGCGGTTTCGACATTAAGAAGTCTTTAAATGATCGACCCTCGCTCGGTGCTTTACCTAGCAACACGATCGCTAATCCGAGGGGCGATGCAAAGGCGATCAAACCAGTGGTGCTTCATATGATGGACCCGCTATTCCTACTACCTCTTCTTCTTCTCCCGAAGGTAGTGGAAAGTGAACCTAAGGCGACAAAGGACCAAGTGCAACCCACTAGCTCACGAGCACAAAGACATGTCCATCCTCGAGTTGTCCCAAACCCAATCCAAACCAGAGTTGTTTTGAACCTCCGGTTGAAAACCCCAAATCCAAAACTTCTATTCCTTACCCATCACGTTTAAATGAGCAAAGCTCCATGAAAAAACCACCATCAAATGGAAAAAATTTCAAATTTTCCAAGAACTACATTTTGACATAAGCTTTATGGATGCTATCATCATCGATGCCCAAGTTTGCATCAACTCTCAATCACATGTTAAGCAACAAGGAAAAAGCGTCTAAATGGCTAAACTCCTTCGAGCGAGAACTCGCCAATAGTCATAAAGAAGCTTCCCGAGAAGCTTTGAGATCCCGAAAATTTCTTCTACCTTGTGTTTTTCGGGGAATGATTGAATGCTTTGCCTCGCCGATCTTGGTGCAAGCATCAATCGATGCCTTATTCAAGATGGAAGAAACTTTCTCTTCGAACTTATTCCTACCGCATGACTCTTGAGCTTGTAGATCGTTCTATATCGCGTCCTCTTGGCATCGCCGAGGATGTATTCGTGAAAGTAGGAAAGTTCCATTTTCCACCGACTTTGTGGTTGTTGACTTCGATGCCGATCATCGGGTTCCCTTATTGTTGGACGAGGATTCACGAGAACGGCCGTGCTCTCATTGATGTATTTGAGCAAGAAATCACATTACGTGTGGGTAATGAAGTCACACTTTAACCTTGATCAAACTTGAGGTACTCCTCAAACTATGATGTCAATCGGTTAATCGAATCGATGTAATTGATATTGCTTGAGGAGTACTCTCAAGAGTTTCTTGGTTATTTTCATAATTTTGTGGTGGGATCCCACCACATATTCTCAACCAATTATTGCCGATTCTTCCCCTCTTACTCCGTTTGAGGAGGTGACTTCTTTTAGAAGAGATCGATGAGTTTCTTGCTAATGATGAATCGATTCCACGGAATTGATGATGGTGTTTATGATTCGGAGGAGATATCCTTTATCTTGAGCAATTGTTAAATGAAGATCCATTACCGTCACTCCTCCGAAGGAGATCACGATTGAAGAAATCAAATCCATACAAACATCTCTCAAGAATTTCCCGGGTTGAACTTAGGACCTACCTCCTCATCTCGAGTATGCATTCTTGGAGGGTAATGATAAATTACCCGTCATAATTGCTAAGGACTTAACGGAGGAGGAGAAGACTCTCATAAAGGTTTTGAAGTTGCACAAGCAAGCAATTGCTTGAGACTCTCCGACATCAAGGGTATTAACCACGAATTTTGTACGCATAAGATTTTATTGGAGGATGATTTCAAACCAGCAATCCAACATCGAGAAGGGTGAATCCTAAGATTCACGAGGTTATCAAACAAGAGGTTCTCAAACTTCTTGATGCCGGTTTAATTTACCCGATCTCGATAGTCCTTGGGTCGGGCCCCATCCATCGTGTTCCAAAAAGGTGGCATAACTGTGTCACAAATGAAGAAAATGAGTTAATTCCAATTGGTTATGGGATGGCGTGTGTGTATTGACTATCGCAAGTTAAACGAAGCCACCCGTAAGACCATTTTCCTCTACCCTTCATGGATCGATGCTTGAGAGACTAGCAGAAGCGAATACTATTGTTTCCTAGATGGTTTCTGGGGTATTTTCAGATCCCCATTGATCCACAGGATCAAGAAAAGACCACATTCACCGCCCATACGGAACTTTTGCCTACAGGCGTATGCCTTTTGGCCTATGTAACGCTCCCAGCACGTTCCAACGATGTATGATGGCAATTTTCCACGACATGATCGGGAAACAATGGAGGTGTTTATGGATGACTTCTCGGTCATTGGGGACTCATTTCAAACATGTCTCTCCATTTAGAAAAAATGCTAAACGGTGTGAAGACACCAATCTTTGTCTAAATTGGGAGAAGAGCCATTTTATGGTCAAGGAAGGAATTGTCCTAGGCCATAAGATTTCAAAAAGCGGATTGAGGTTGACAAAGCGAAGTGGATGTCATTGCCAAATTGGCTCATCCTACTACCGTCAAAGGTATTAGGAGTTTTAGGTCATGCCGGTTTTTATCGCAGATTCATACAAGATTTTTCTAAAATCGCTCGGCCTATGACTCATCTCCTTGAGAAGGATGCTCCTTTATCTTCTCACCGAGTGCATCAAGCTTTTGAAACATTAAAGAAAAAGCTACGGAAGCACCCATTCTCGTTGCCCCGATCGGGATTTACCTTTGAACTCATGTGCGATGCAAGTGATTTTGCTATCGGTGCGGTCCTCGGCAACGTAAAACCAAGCATTTTCACCCTATCCACTACGCGAGTAAGACTATGATTGAGCTCAAACCCATTACACCACTACGTAAAAAGAATTATTAGGCGTGGTGTATGCGTTTGAGAAGTTTCGACCATACCTAATATTGACCAAATGCGTGGTGTATACGGATCACTCGGCTCTCAAATATCTCTTTGCAAAACAAGATGCAAAGCCGAGATTGCTCCGTTGGGTTCTCCTCCGCAAGAATTTGATATCATTATACGTGATAAAAGGAGCCGAGAACCCGGTCATTGATCATCTGTCCGTCTAGAAAACCCTCACCAGATGTGTTCGAGAAAAGGAAATAAACGAAACATTTCCTCTCGAAACACTCAATGTGGTTTCTTTTCGTGGAGACTCTTCTACCCTATGGTTTGCTAACTTTTCAAATTACCATGCGGGTAACTTTGTGGTGAAAGGATGTCGTCCCAACGAAAAATAAATTCTTTAAAGATGTAAAACATTACTCGGGACGACCCTTACTTATTCAAAATTTGCGCGATCAAGTCATCGGCGATGTGTGCATGGTCGAAGCAAATGACATTCTCAAGGCTTGCCATTCGGACCTCTTGGGGACATCATAGCCCCAACTACATCGCCAAAAGGTGTTTGATTCGGATTTTATTGGCCCACGATTTACAAGGATGCCCACGAATTTGTCAAAACCTGTGACGCTTGTCAACGTCACGGAAATATCTCAAAAGAAATGAAATGCCGCAAAACGCCATTCAAGTGTGAGATTTTGACATCCGGGCATTGACTTTATGGGGCCATTTCCTTCATCTCGAGGAAATAAATACATACTCGTGGCCGTTGACTATTTGTCAAAATGGGTTGAAGCGAAAGCTTTGCCTACCAACGATGCCCGAGTTGTTGTGAAATTCTTACAATCTCTTTTGCTAGGTTTGGAACCCACGAGCTATAATCGGTGATCGTGGTGCGATTTCTGCAATGACCGGTTTGATAGAGTCATGCAAAAGTATGGTGTAACTCACCGCCTCTCTCTGCACCACCCCAAACAAGTAGGCAAGTGGAAGTTTCAACCGAGGGACTAAAAGAATTTTGGAGAGGACGATGGCGGCGGTGCCTCTTGGTGGGATAAGCTAGATGACGACTGGGCCTTCCGTGACAACTTATAAAACACCCATCGGTGTACTTCATACAAGCTAGTGTACGGAAAGGCGTGTCATCTGTCGATTGAGCTTGAGCACAAAGCATCTGGGCCTTGAAACATGCCAACTTCGATATTCAGACGGTTTGGTGATCACCGGAAAGTTCAAATGAATGAATTAAATGAACTCCGTGATCAAGCATACGAGAACTCTTTGATCTACAAAGAAAAGACAAAGAAGATTCATGACTCCAAAATCAAGAACTGCGTTTTCAACGTCGATGATCGAGTCCTTCTTTTCAATTCAAGATTGAAGATTTTCTCAGAAAACTAAAATCCACTGGTCGGACCATTCACCATCACTAAAGTATTTCCTTATGGAACCATTGAGTTATCTCAACCCGATGGTCCAAATTTTAAAGTGAATGGTCATCGATTGAAGCACTATTTTGGAGAGAACATTCCACCCGTGGTTGTCCCTTGATCTACAAACTTTCCCATGAACAAATGAATACGGGTCGAGTCAAGCTAGCGACTCGGGAATCAAAAACAAGAGCACACTACATGGGTTTTCACCGTGTGTACCACCACAGTGTGGGGAGTTGCCCCACCGTTGTTTATAAAGTTTCAAAAAAAAAAAAAAAAAAAAAAAATGGTAGTAGTATTTCCTTTTACGTTCTATGTTTCGGCATAACCGCGTACTTTGAATATTGAGGGCAATATTCATTTCTAGTGGGGAATTTCACTAATTTTATCATGTAATTATACCACCCAATTCCCCATTTTTGGCCAAATTTTTTTTTGGAGTAGGTGTTTTGCACTTACTCAACTTACTGTTATCGATCCGCCATGTCTAATAAACAAAAGGATTGGCTAATCCATGAGCAAACGGCTCTTGGTAAAGATATCTCAAATCCGCTGACGGCTTGCAATTTGCCCAAAATTGTATGGTGTTCACTCACCATATCTTTAATTAGTGAAGAGTTGGCTAGCCCGCAAGTTTATGGCTTGTGGTAAAGGCGGTTGAAAACCATAATTGGTAATCAACTCACCAAAGATAGTATATATTATCTAAGAGTTGGCTAGTCCGTAGCAACGGCTTCGGTAAAGACAAATCAAAACCGTTGAAAGCTACCGATTTGCTCAAAATCATTTGGTTATCATTGTACCAAGGTTCTTACTTGAACTCAAACAATTGGCTACCCGAGTAATGGCTTTTGGTAAAGAGATTCAAATCCATTAAGTTTTCTTAAAAGATTGCTAGGGACTAGCAATATTTTAGTGTGGGATTGATGAGTGTCTAAATACTCATCATTTTTGTTCCTTCCGACTCGCAAAACCAAATCAAAAATACTTTGAAAAGTCTCAAAAGACGTAAAAATATTTAGACGTGTTTTATTCAATAATTGTAAAATCTAGTCCTCGGTTATTCAAAACATGTAATTTTTCATAAAATGCCCTCGTGGATTTTCAAGTTGTCAAAATTACCCTTATAAAGTTCAGTTTTGCAAAATGGCAACTTTAGTCCTTGAAGTTTCAAAGATTGATAGAATTTACCCCTGGACGTTTTTAATTGGAAAATTAACATTTTTAGTCCTTTGGTAATTCAAACATGTCAAAAAATTGTCCTTATGATACACTTTGGAAAATTACAGATTTGGTCCCTCAAGTTTGGTGGAATTGCAATTTTGGTCCTTGTGTTATTAATAAACAAACCCAACCGGATCCAAACTTAAGCCCATGCTACAAACCTGCAGCCCAAACCACCCAAGCCCACCAACACTTGAACCTTGAACCCTAGCTTGGACCTTGAGCCTTGACCCTTTTTGACCCTGCCAATATACCCCGTGACCCCTTTTTGTGAACCCTTCCCATTAATAAAACGCGGTCAATACCTTGTTTGACCGAATCAACTCACGCCCCTCATTTTCCCTCCTTCCTTCTTCACCAACTCTGCAAACCATCTCACATCGCCATTCTTCCAGCTCACAACCCACACCCTATCTCTTCCACCTCCACAAACCAACAAGGAGCATTAATTGCTTCTTCTTCTTTGCACTCAATCAAGCCCAATTGGCAAAAATTCGTTTTGGCGCCAAAAAGCCATCAACGGCTAATATCAATTCTACTAATCCAATGGCCCGGATAAAGTGGAAATGCTCGAAACACGTGGGAAGACTTTTGTTGATAAATAGAGGGAAGAGAAGCTAGAGAAAGTAGTAGTTAATTTTTATAATTTCTTGCAAATCGTTTTTATTATGAATGTCTTAGTTTAATTCTTAAATTGTAATTTCCAGTTTCTATGTACTAAACTTAAGTTGTTTAATCACTTGTAATCGAATTCAAGCATCAATTCAAAGTTTTATCCAAATTTCTTGTTTTTAGATTTCCTTTTATTTATTCAGTTCTAAATGTGTTAAATCCAAGCTCCAAAGAGCTTATTTCTAAATTCAAACAAGCCCACTGAAGCTGATTGATAGCTTTCAGTGAGCTTTAGAAACAGATTCATCAAATTTGGTACTTGGTCAATGAAAGTCAAAGGAGGGGGATAGCCTGTTCTTGGACATTGGAGCAGGGTTGATTCTGGATGGCCATGGGTTAGATGCTTCATGGGAAGCTGTAGGAAATAATTTGGTACCCTTGGTTCTCAGTTGTGAGCTTGGAAGCAATTTGTAAGCTCATTTCTTGATTTTGGACATTTACTGTAGAAGTGCTTGTACACTGTGATCTCTGTGCTTATATGCTTCTTTGGTGTAGTTAAGCAAAGTTATTGCTTAAAATAGACTGCTTGATCGTTAAAATCCATTGTTGCTTTAAATTTCATTTTCACTGTTAAAATAACATTATAATAATTTATGGGTTTGTGATGTTATAACTGGTGTTTCTGTGTTTCATTTAACATCTCACATCATATTAGGACCTTGTAATTCGCTTTTATAGTCTTAATCGGTGGAATCCTTAAAAATCATAAAACTGTCCACATAAAGAAGTGTTTGGATTCGAGATTATCCGAGTTTAAGGTGTTGTTAGTGGTTAAGTTACATTGCATTATAGTAGTATAAATCTATTTAGTACTCTTAGCTCATATATTGGCATCATAAGAACTCTAATAGTCAAAGTTGTTTTAATCGCTCTAGTTTCTATTTCAAGAATATTCGATGAGTACATAGCTTGCATATAGGTTAATAAGTAGTTAAGTTAGCTTATTCTAGGTTTATTTTATCATCAAACATCATAATCGCTTCACAAATCAAGCTAGAAATTCATTTTGGTCAACTTTTGATAAAAACTCAAAAAGTCAAATTTCGACTTAAGTCATTTTGAATAAACTTGTGAATTTCATGTAGGACTTAATATTAGGAGTGAAGACACGTGCTTTTGAACTATTAAAATCTTACTGCTTATCTTCTTCATTGTATTTTTAGTTAATTTTATTTGCTAGTTAAATTGCTTATTTACTTGATCCTTTTAAGTTGTTTGTCCATGTCACACCCCAAATTACGTGTTTTGCAATGAATGGAATACCTTGGGAGGATCATATCATCAAAGTTACAGTTATATCGAACGACCTAAAGTGTCGTTTGGAAAATATATCGCTTGATTAAGTAAAATAATCGAGTTTACAAAATGTAGGTCCCAAATAAAAATCAATATATGCGAAATATGTTTGATACAAGCCAAACGATGTTTTAAAGTGTATAAATCCCATGTGAGACGCATCGTCACCACGACTCTATGATATGTCCATATGCATGCCATGAAGTGAATGCCTTAGATACCGAGATAAAACATGCTAAAAGTGTCAACACAGAGGTTGGTGAGTTCATAGAGTTTGGTTAACAAGTAAAGCCTTAAAAGAGTGTTCATGTAACAAAGGCAAAGTTTTGGTCATTTAAAATAGTCCACAAAGCAAAGGCATCATAAATCCACTCGCCCAAGTTCGCCCATACAAAACTTGCAACCTTGTGTGTTTACAACCCATCGCTAAAATAGAATGACAATTATGATTATGCGCATCAAGGTAGTTAAAAGTATAAATGTCACCATAAGGTCTTCCAACAACTCGTGTTGGGATGTTCCTCCAACGCTCACGTTGGGCTGTATCCATAAAAATGGCCTTCCAACATAAATATTGGGATGTTTGTAAATTAATAGCCTTCCAACAACTTAATTTGGAGCCATTAATTCTTGTATGTTTGTAAATTAATAGCCTTCCAACAACTTAATTTGGAGCCATTAATTCTTGTATGTTTGTAAATTAATAGCCTTCCAACAACTTAATTTGGAGCCACTAATTCTTGTATGTTTGTTCCAAATATGCATATGAAATCAAGTATAACCCAATCAAGTATATAACGCAATCAAGTCTAAAGTATAAGTAATGTTGTTTGGCAATGAGTTTAAATGTTTGGATAAATAAGCATATATCTCACCCCAAATAGTTTATAGGAATTTAAATGAGTTAAAGCGGGTATGAACTCACGATAGTATGTAAAAGTTTAGAGTACTTGTGAAAGTAAATGAAAATAGTTTGAGCATGTATCTCCCCAAAAGCAATTGAAAATGTATAAAAGTAGGGCTATGAAACTCACGCAGTGTCGAGAAAGTTTAGAATAATTGTGAAATTAAATGAAAATAGTTAAGCATGTATCTCCCAAAAGTAATTCAAAACGTATAAAAGTAGGGGCTATGAAACTCACCGTATGATTGATATGCTAACAAAATGAAGTGCACTAAAATGAGGCTCGGAGACTATCCGCGACCTAAATGAATGTCATGACTTGAGTTATGATATGTTGTCGTGAATGCGTGATAGTGTGATACAATGTTGTGCATGCAACTCCATATGATATTCATACCACTTGTATGTTTTGGAAATAATGTTTATCGTCAAAATATGTTTATGACATCCCGTCATATTATAAAATACTTTACAAGTATTTACGTCAAAATGTCATCCTACAATAGTTTATTAATGATTTATTGTGAAATTTTAACTTTTCGTCGTAAAATAATGTCGTTGGAAATTTCATGAAAGTGACAAAAATGGCTTCGAAAAGCTAGTCGTAAGATGGTGTACGTCGAGCGTTAGGAAACGAACTCAACGGTTTTGGAAAGCTTGTATCAAAATCTCAAGTTTTGGCATTTAAGTTTTATCCTAGAGGTCTCGTTCATAAAGAAAAACATTGGTTAAGTAGGGTGATTTTGTCCAAATGTGGTTTAAAAAGTGAGTTTCGACAAAGTTTAAGCAACCGTAAATAATTCATTACAACTCCGCTATACAAACGGTTGGTCGTTTTGGAAAATATGCTTGGTGATCTCGATTTTATTAGAAGACATCTCGTTACAAAAGTTCTACGTCACCGTTAAAATAGCCTTCAACATGGTCGCTTTGTTTACCATAACACTTGTCTCGTAAAAATAATATAGTTTTCTAGAAATAAAGTTACGCAATTTTGTAAAACGTGTATACTTTAGTCGTTATAAAGCCGCTTTTCTACGTATTATCGTCCTTAGCTTCGTATCAAAGTATACTAATATATTTTTGATAAGTCAAATAATTTGTAAAGCTTAGGACTCGTTTTTGACTCGTACAAAACTAAAATAGGTTCTTGAAATTTCGAAAATATATATTTCGTCGTCAAACTTGAAAAATTCATAACTTCTTCGTTATAACTCCGTTTAATCCGCTCAAGCGCCACGGATTCGCTTTTAAAGTATATTTTCTAATTATCTAGGCCAAAACTCATGTCACTGTCGGATTTTCCGAAAAACAAAACAAGATCAGACCACTTTATATACTTGTCGAAAATAGTTTTCTCGTACTAAACCTATTCCAATCCCTTCAAAACAACTCCAAAGCTATTCTAATCCTACCATACACCTTCTTAGGGTGTCATGGGTTCCTAAACATCATCAAGACCAATGTATAACAAGGGATAAATTATAGGATGACTTATATATATATAAAACTCTAAAAACAATGTAAAAATGGTATAAATAACAATAAGTCTTGCATGTTTGCTAGAAAAATGATGAAATACATATGAAATGAAAATGAAAGATATAAAATGAAAGTAATATGCTTACAAGCTACTATGATGAGGTGATTAGAACAAGGATTAACCTAAACACCCTAGGTTTTTATTTCAAAACCTTGAATAAGAGTGTATCCTAGATTGTTTTAACTTGAGCTTGGAAAATTTTGATGATTTCTTCCTCAATCTATGTAGAACCGGTTTTTAGAGAGAAGAACAAGGGAGAAAAACACTTTTACTAACTTCTTGAATTATGAGATTGAATGAAGTGATAGAGTGATATTTGGAGTATATATCTAACCAAGTAAGAAAAAAATGACCAATCAATAAATGATTCACCCTTCCCCCTAGGCGGTTTTGGGGGATGTTTCAAATAATACATTTTTTTTCTTTATATATTGTGTATAGTGTAGGTAAAATGTATAAGTTAAATAAGTGTAAGTTGTAACTTGTAGCTTTTATATACAATTGTGCATCTAAAGTAGTTTTAGCTCAAAATAACTTTTATGGATCCAAGTAAAGTATATTGAGATCATATAAATTGTAAAAATACATTTCTTGTAAAATTTGAGTGATTTAATAATTATCGTGTAGTTTTTAAGAAAAACGTCGTAATAATATAAATTTAACGATTTATATACGAAATAAATTTAAAACACTAGGTAAACTCAAAATATTGTTTTTATAAACTAAATGTAAGTATAAAAATATATCGGAATAATTTTTTTTTTTTTGGAAGTATCGGATTAAACGTTCAAAATAATAACTTACGCGATAGCGTTTATTTAATATGAAATTTACGCGTTTAAGGTGAAATGCAAAATCATGAATGAACCGATATGAAATGATGAATATAGAGTTTGAGAAATGACCGAAAATTGAGAATTGTGACAGATCAAAACATGCTCGCACCCGATTTTGATCCACATTCACAAGCTTTTAGAGCTTCTCGGTGGGTCCCATCGAGATATTTTGGGTGTTTTGAAACCCCACCATCCCAACTTGTTGGATCAAGGCTTATTTTGGCTTTTCAAGCTTATTTGATAAGCTTGTTTGGGCTTCTGAAGCTGCAGATCCGCTTGTGTTGCGCTTAGGATTGGATTTGCTTATTTGCTTATCTCGCTCATTTTCTTTCTTTTCTCTTTCTTTGGCTTATTTTAAGCCTATCTAAGTTGTTTGTAAGTTATTTTCCAGTTTGTATCTAGTTTGTAGCTTTTTGAAGCTCATTTGAGCTTAAGATTCTCAAAAGAGCTTATAAGCTCATCTGTTGATCAAATAAGCTCTCACTGAGCTTATTTGGCTATTATAAAATAGTTGTCTTTTTAAAAGTTGTTTGTATTTAGTTGTTTAGTGAGTTTGTAAAGAAAACCAAAAAATAAACAGTTTGTGAAAAGTGACCAAAGTGGGATTCGAACCTGAGACCTCTTGGTCAACTTTGGTCAAAATCAAACCAAAGCCACGCACCATCTGGGCTATACTTATCTTAGTGTTATTTGTTTTCTCTTTTATTTATATAGTATTCCTAGTCCAGTTTTGCTTATTAAGCTTAATTGCTTATTTTCTTGCTTATTTATAAGCATTTTTCCACTTTTATAATTTTCACAGCTTTATAATAGTACTAAGTATTTATAGAAAAAGTTTTATATTTTTTACTGTTCATTTGCTATTTATTATAATTTTAATTAGTTTTAATAGTTTTTAATAATAAATAATATAAAAGTAAAAAATATGTTTTTTCTTTTTCCAATAATTTTTTCTTATGTATTTAGGATTGTAAAAATATAATTTTCATATCAGTAGGTATTTTACTTCTTTATTTTCACGTTTTATTTCGTACGTTCACGTAATTTTATTTAAACGTACGTTTTAGGTTTTAAACGTTAATCGATTTTAAATATAGAATTAAAATGACTTCAAAGTCTTTATTAGATTTAATTTCCTTAGTGTAATCAATCATAACCTTTTCCTGTTCAATATCACTCGATCACTTCGCTTTTAGCTATTCAATCGCACAAACCGTGGGACTTAACGACCGGGAAACACTAAACTCTCTGGACTTAATTGCATTTTGTTCGAAATGTTTGACTTTTATGGTTGACCATTCACAAGTGGTTGACTAATAAAAGATAGACCGTTCGGGACCAATCAATGAGCATTGACATGATCATTTAGACTATACACGAGCATGAATTTTTTTGAACCCTTGTCGAGGATCGGACTATAGTTATCATTAATTGAATCACGAGGACGTGATTCCGCTGACATGGGAAGAATGTCACAATTCTCAATTTCCGGTCATTTCTCACATTTACTATTTCATCGTATATCGTAAACTAGGTTTACAAGTATTAAATTCGCGTAACCTTAGGGGTTTAGATGCGAATTCATAAACAATCATCAAGGACATTTCATATAGACTAGGTTTAGTCTACATATCATTAGCATCATTATCATCACATTAGTTCATGCATGGTTTTGCATTTCACATTAAACGTCTAATCTCATATCAAATAAACGCTATCGTGTAATTAATTATTTTGAACATTTGGTCCAATACTTCCAAAAATTTTTCCGATATATTTTTATACTCATATTAAGATTATAAAAATAATATTATTAGTTTACCCGGTGTTTCAAATTTATTTTTGTATATAAATTGTTATATTTATATAATTACGACGGTTTTTGTAAAAACTACACGATAATTATAATTTCACTCAAATTTTGTAAGGAATGTATTTTTATAATTTTTATGACTTCAATATATTTTATTTTGACCCGTTAAAGTTTAATTTTAGTTAACGCTACCCTAAATGCTCAAATATGTATACAAGTTACTAACTATCTTTACTTAATTTTACATCTATTTATACTTATACATTTAAAAAAAAATATAAACACTAGATATTAAAACCCCCTTGTCGAGACAAGGGGATGACTCATGTTCAAACTTTACAAAATATCTACATACATATTCACATATTCATATTTTACTTTCATTTAACACATAGATACTAAAAATACATAGAGAAAAAAAATCAAAGTATCCTCTTCTCTTCATCCCCTAGGAACCGGCCATCAAAGAGAAGCAAGAAGGAGTTCTCAAAATATTTCTAGTCAAGTTCAATACAATCTAGACACACTCTTAGTTAAGGTTTTGAAATAAAAACCTAGGGTGTTTAGGATTAACCCTGTTCATTTAACCTCATCAAGTTACTAGTAAGCTTTTCATGTTCATATTCATCTTTCATATTCATTTTATGTTCATTTCATCATATTTAATAAAAACATGCAAGTCATATTGATGTTTATACCACTTTTTGTTGTTTTTAAGAGTTATAAGTATATATTTATCATCCTATAATTACTCCTTGAAACATATCACTTTTGGTGATGTCTAGGAACCCATGACACCCTAAGAAGGTGTATGGTAGGATTAGAATAGCTTCGGAGTTGTTTTAAATTGGTTAGAATAGGCTTTGCGCGAGAAAAACTCATTTCGACAAGTTTAATTAAGGGTCTGTCCTTATTTTTGAAATCTGGAATTTTTGACAGTAGATAAAAATTTTTGGCCTAGATATTTAGAAAATACACTTTAAAACGAAAACGTGGCCGCTTGAACGGATTAAAACGGAGCTATAACGAAGAAGATATGAATTTTACAAGTTAGACGACGAAAACTATAAAATTCTGTAAATTCAGCATGTTACGTCCACTTTTTACGAGTCAAAAATGAGGCTTAGGCGTTATAAATTGTGTCGACTTATCAAAAATATATTAGTATACTTTGATACGAAGCTAAGGACATATAAAACGCAGAAAACGGACTTGTAACGATTAAATTATACACGTTTACAAAAGTTGCCGTAACTTTATTATTTAAGAAAAACTAGTATATTTCTATTAGACAAGTATTACGGCTACAAAGGACCATGTTGAGGGTCGTTTTTAACATTGATGTGGTGCTTTTTATAACGTAATGTCTTCTAGTAAAAGTAAGTTCGCCAAGCATATTTTCCAAAATGTCCGACCATTTGTCAAGCGGAGTTGTAATGAATAAAATACGGTTACTTAAACTTTGCCGAAAACCACCCTTAAACGATATTTTAGACACAAGTACCATACTTTACCTATATTTTTCTCCATGATCGAGACCTCTAGGATGAAAACTTAAATGCTAAAACTTTGAGATAATGATACAAGCTTCCCAAAACCGTTGAGTTTGTTTCCTAACGCTCGACGTGCACCATTTTACGACTAGTTTTTCGAGGCCATTTAGTCACTTTCATGAAAATTTCAACGACATTATTTTACGACGAAAAGTTATAATTTCATAATAAATCACTAAATGATTATCGTAGGATATCGTTTCAACGTAAATACTTGTAAAGTAATTTATAAATTGTCAAGACTTTATAAGATTATTTTTTTTTCGACGATAAACTTTATATTTCAAAAGTGTACAAGTGGTATGGATATCATATGAGTTTGCATGCACGACATTGTTTCATGACTTATATTAGAGCATATCATTCCTAATAGGTCGCGGTTAGAGTGTTGCGTCTCATTTCCGTGCATCCACTCATCATCATAACTATTGCAACAGTGAGTAATCACATCCCCTTTTACCGCTTTTACTATATTTTGGGCGAAATGCATGAACCATTCTTGAGCTAAATTGATTACTACTTTTATTAACTTGTTTGACTAGAACTTGTGAACTCGAATCAAACCCTTAAACATAATTACGAACCTATGACTTGTTTGATCTTATTGAACTGTACTTGCTATGACCCTAAAAGTCTCGCCTTATTGGTGGGCGTAAAGTCTCCCTTGTTCGAGCAACCTTAAGCCTCCCGGTCCGGAGCGGTATGTCTCCCTACGGAACGGAGCATTTTCAATCTAAGTCTCCCTTGTTCGAGCGGGCAAATTCTCCCATGTTCGAGTGTTCTTGGTTGTATATTAATAGTTGTATGATGTACCGCTCGTACATTCACATTGTTAATCTCCTATTAGTAGGTAGTATGGATAGCGCTATTAGAGGTCGGCCAACCTCTCGTCCACTATGTTACGGACGATATTATTTATTCTAGGGCTTTGCTCGCATACATTATTATATACGAGGTACTATATTGTGAACTATTATGACCATTTATACTTGACTACCGGATACGCTATATTTTTGCAATGGGTTGTGAACACACAGTTGCAAGTTTTGTATGGGCGAACTTGAACCGAGTGGATTTACAATGCCTTTGCTTTGTGGATTATTTATGATGACCGAAACCTTTGACTTTCTCACTTACGAGTTTTCTTACTTTCTTTAAACGTGTATACTCACCAACTATTTTCATAGTTGACCCGTTTTTTTCTCTCATGCATTTCAGTGATCGTTAGTAAGCTTTTTCTACTGGTCTTGCATAATGAAGTTTTCACTTGTCACTACAAATCGTTATGTAATAAAACGCAATATTTGGAATCTAAACTTTGTACTATATTTGCCGATGTCGGCTAAACCGTATTGTAATGGTGTACTCTTTCTTTAAATCTTAACGTTGGTATGTTCTATTATCTTGTGCTTATGTTCCTTTCCGTTACACCTCGTGTTTCCGCCTCCGGCGAGGGTGTGACATTTTCGGCCCTTAAGCGGATTCTGAGGCATGTTCGGGGTACTTTGGACTACAACAGTTGTTTTCATCTTTTACTACTTCCTTGGTTGCTTACTTTGATGCGGACTGGGTGGGTTGTCCAACCACTAGGTGCTCCACTTCTGGAATTGTGTTTTTCTTGGCAATAACTTACTCTCGTGGTCCTCGAAGCGTCAACCGACGCTTTCTCGTTCTAGTGCAGAGGCTGAGTATCGTGGTCTTGCTAATGCGGTTGCTGAGACATGTTGGCTACGAAATTTACTACGTGAGCTTCACACCCCTTTGTCTTCTACAACGCTGGTTTATTGTGGTAATGTTAGTGCGATGTATTTTTTTTCTAATCCAGTGTAACATCAACGTACAAAGCATATTGAGATAGACATACATTTTGTTCGAGATTTGTTTGTTGCTTGAAAGGTTCGGGTTCTCCATGTTCCTTCACGTTATTAGTATGCCGATATTTTCACCAAAGGTTTACCTTCAACATTGTTTGAGGAATTTCAGACCAGTTTGAGTGTCCGGTGTCCTCCCACTCAAATTGTGGGGGAGTGTTAGTCGTGATGTTCTAGGTTAGGCTCAAGGCCCAAATGTTTTGTAAGGGTTAAAGCCCATGTAGTTTATGTTAGGGTTTGTAAACTATATATCGTGGATTTCGGTATTCAATGAGAACATGAAAACATTAAGGGTGCGTTTGGTATGCCGTCATAAATCACAATGGGTATGAGTTTGATAGTAGTGGTGGACCCCTCGGTATGAAAGATCCATACTTTTGCACTTGTGAGGTATATGAAGTATGGAACATATATATCATTCATTCCCACATTTAAATTTAAGATACTCCACTTATTTTTTCCTAATTTAATGTACCCAACTTTTTTTAGTTGCAATGTTAGACGATTTACAGGTTACCAAGTTACCACCACCATACTTCATCTTCTCCGATCAAATTTAGGCCAACTTCCGTCTAGTTTTTTTTTTTTAATCACATAAACACATCGAAAAGATCTTGTTGATTTCTTTACTCGGTATCCTACTGCCCGGTCACCAAGCATTCAGAATGAAC
The DNA here is from genome assembly GCA_022545495.1 of Chrysanthemum lavandulifolium. Taxonomy (NCBI): domain Eukaryota; kingdom Viridiplantae; phylum Streptophyta; class Magnoliopsida; order Asterales; family Asteraceae; genus Chrysanthemum; species Chrysanthemum lavandulifolium. Next base: position 191,031,325 of record CM040239.1, on the reverse strand, counting down.
GAAGATTCCCATAGCCTCAATAATTAATACACCGCTTAAAGACAAAAAGAAAATGCCTAAGAGAGGAGGGAGTGGAGTCGGGTAAGGGCTCGGTGCCGATCGGGTAGATCGGTAACACCGTCCCTTCCCCTTCGGTTAGGCCAAATCGGGTATGGGATTGGGTTGGGAACCCGATTTCTTGTGCATTGTCCAAGCATCTCAACGGCTAGAAAGTAGGTATCCAACGGCTATATTTGTAGTTGTAGATTTATGTATTAAAAATATATGAAAAAAAAACAAATTAGATAGTTTGGGTACCACTCCTCCATTTGGGTAGTTTTGGGTAAATTGGGTAGCTTTGAGTTGGAGGTTTTATTGGATAGAGGTGATGCGACACCAAGTGTTGGGTATTTGGGCCCACTCCTCCCTAATATAGAATAGATATGTGAATTCTTCACAAGATAACCATATGCATATACTGAAAAAACAAATGCATATTGCGTTAATTGTTACTGGTCCACATTTCCCTTTTAAAGGAGCAGTTGCTACAATCAACCATATGAATCAATTTACGCAAGAGTGGCAAACTACAATCAGCCATATTTTTCCTATCCATATTAGTTGGAGAAATAAAAAGAGAAGGATATCCAATATGAAGTAACTACTAAATCCCAAGGTCTGGATTTTTATATGGAAGAATTAAAAGAGGAGGCAAGGCTTACTTATTTCATAAATGAAGCGTAAATCCCAACGGCTGGAAAAGATTTAGAGCTCAGAAAACTAAAAGCAAAAAATGTGATTAAAAAAAACACTAGACGGAAGTTCGAAATTTGGTGGGAGAAGATGAAGTATGGTGGTGGTAACCTGGTAACCTATAAATCGTCTAATATTGCAACTAAAAAAAAGTTGGGTACATTAAATTGAGAAAAAAAAAAAAGTGAAGTACCTCAAATTGAAATTGGGTATAAGTTGGGTAAATTTTTGTGCGATTTGCTCTTTAAAAAATTTACAACTTAAACAAACACATGATTGGAATGAAAATTCATTCCCTCATTCCTATTATTCCGGGACACACCCACCTTCAATATAATGCTGGTATCAGACTTGAATGTGTGCCGTGTGCGGCAAAAAAGTGAGTTTCACATAAAAGGTGAGGTGCTTTTTAAACTTTTTTGCATAGATTGATGATGAAAAGGTAATGTGTTCTGTACGGCTTTAAAGAAAGTTTGTTATTTTCCATTGAAAATGTGAAGTACATGTTTCCTTTAATGTAAAGCAACAATAACAATCCTAACCGTTGGACTACAAACGCTATTTTTTCCTTTAATGTAAAGCGTAAACATTAATTTTGAGTAGGTTTGCATATTCATATCCATATCATTTACAACTTGGGTGATTAATAGATGCATATATCATAATCCTAATCCACCTTTACTAGTGTCAAAAGATGATAATATCCGGAGATGTATTATACAAGGTAATCAAATTTAACTCGTTTGTGAATCAATCTTTAATCACAGGGTACGTAGTTACCTTATGTTAGGTGCATAAACAATTAAACACAATCCTGCACAACCTTGAAGATACACGATACAAGTACTTTGAAAACTGAATGAACTTATAACTTTCACGAACTAAAAGTTAATTCTTTATTAAAAATTATGGGAAAAAAAACATGCGTTTGCCGGGAGTCGAACCCGGGTCTATTGCTTGGAAGGCAATTATCCTAACCGTTGGACTACAAACGCTATTTGTATGTCATTCACGAAATACATTATAGAATATTAACTATCCGCGTGAAGCAAACAACCCACTAGCTTTTGAGATATTGTATCCTGTTATGATAAATCAGTTATGTTTTCAACATACCATATAGAAACACAAACCAATATAAGAGAAAATACATGCTTAATAGTGGCACTGATGCAATAAATGTGATAAAAGCACTCTAGTTTTCAACGAACTTAACCAATCTGGATCGGTAATAATATCGTATTCCATGTTAGCACTTGAATTCCCCCATGGATAGTAGCACCATATTCTAAAGTTCAAAAAATGGTTAAGTTTCTTTCGGTTCATTAGCAAAAAACTGACTTCCAACATCATGATTAAAGTTTCAGCCGTTTGTCAAAGTTTCTACTACTCATAAAAGTAGTATTTCTGGTAAATTCTCTTCTGCATCGGTTAAGCAAATTTAACTGATTTTTGGGAGCCCTTATTCAGCTTGCACCATTAAACATAAAGGTGCTAGTAGAAACTTAACTGACATGTACCAAAAATTACAGATTCCAGCCGCACCTATTTTGACCCATTACCCAACCCACCAACCCATCATGCCAATTGCCACCTCTGTGTCAGGCTACTAGACAGATATAGAAGTCATAATCCTAATCAGAAGCTGTTTTTCATTCACAGGGAATTTAACCTCATTCATGAACTTATGACCAACCTTTCTGCCATGCGAGTATGGTTTCCGAGCTGCATAAGGAACTAGTCAATAACGTCAATTCAGTGGCAGATTCTTACATTTGATTGAATTTTACTTTAGAATGTGTTAAAAAGTACTTGACTGAAGATGGATCAGATCATCGAGAGTTGACCAAGACTCTTATGAAAGAATTCCCAGGTGAGAGTGTGAGACTACTTACTATAGAAAATGCCGATCCAGATTGAGCTCATCAGTTATACTTGAGTCCTTGTACTAACCGGTTATTTTTCGTAGGCACTATAAAATTTATTATTAATATTCAAAACAAACATACTAGAAGCAACAACCAAGGCTGCAGAGGCGATCAGATGCTTAGGCAAAGATATTTGTGACATGAATCATACTCTAAAATGTTCTCACTGAAAAAGGTTCACAGTTCAAGAAAAATTATCCAAAGAGTAATAGACATACATATATGTTTACCAAAGATAATACGTAAGATGAGATGAACTGCCGGAGTTAAAGGCGGTCAAAGTTTCAGTGTATTCTTGTAACAGTATACAAATCAAGCTTTAGATCGTTAGCTTACTCCTTATATAATAAGCTTATGGAAGTTAAAGTAAAGGATATTTATCAATTATCAGTTTAACATATGGTTATGGAAGCCTTATATAATAAACTTAAGGAAGTTAAAGGATAACTTACTACCACCTCTTAACAATAGAAGACAGATCATTTTTTTATACTTTTGGACTGATGAAATACAAAAAGATATATCACAAATCAATTTCATTGTTTAAGAACATATTAACAAGGAACAAACTGTGGTGATAGAGATAAATGATTTACAAAGAAATGAAAAAAAGGCAACCAAAAGCTAACCAACAACTAGCTAATCTCACCTTATTGCTTGATACACAATGGTGGATAACAGATGAATTTATGCACAACATCGAAGAACAAGGTAGATAGTACTTATATCCACTTTTTGGGCATCATGTTGACTTTTCCTTGATCTGACGACTCCCCAGACTCGCGTGCCAGCAAAGCAATCAAACTTCCACCATGGACCCTCCCTTCTGAAACTCTTGACAGTTCTCGTCCGGATGAACTTCCTAGCTGGACACCAAAAGGTTGCCATCCACAACCAGCAAGCCGAGATGATGTCGTAACATTTATATCAACATTCATATCCTCACTGGTGACGGTATCCTGAACCAAAGTTCCCAAAGTGGCCCCACCATGGACTTGTTTATCCTGCACCAGAGCACCATGTGACGTACATAATCCATTCTTTCCCCTAGCAAACATATTACATACTTCATCACCGTTCCCATATTCTGAACTGGGATGGCCCCACGAGCATCTTTTTCCTCCTCCATGCGCCTTACAAAATCAAGACTACCTTGAGCACTTTTATCACACCCTACAAATTTACATCTCTTTCCGCCACCGTGGCGGACACAACAATCAGACGCCCACGCACTCCTTGTGCAATCTGGCACAACACATCTCTTACCACCACCGTGTGCTACATGTAAAAGAGTTCCACCATGAACACTCTTTGGGCATGCTACGTCACCTTCAAATGCGCATCTTTTTCCACCACCGTGGCCCTTGCAATATGGCGTGCTTCCTTCTGCCCCCTTGTCACATCCTTCAAATGTGCACCTTTTACCACCACCATGTGCTTTGCAGAACATCGTACTACCTTGAGCCCCTTTGGTGCATGCCAAAAACTGACATCTACGACCACCTCCATGAGATATGCAAAGACCAGAAAGACCTTCAGCACTCTTCGTGCAATTCACCATCTGACATCTCTTTCCACCCCCATGACGTATACACAAGCCAGATTTCCCTCGTGCCGCACGGGTGCAAGCCTCGTGACTACACCTTCTGCCACCACCATGAGCAATACAGTAATCTGTATGTCCTTCTGCACTTTTTGTGCATCCCAAGTATTCACATCTTCGACCACCACCATGGGATTTACAGTAAGCGGTTCGCCCCTCTGCCCCTTTTTTACAGTCAGATTTCTGACATCTACGACCACCTCCATGTCCAATACAAAGACCAGAAGCACCTCTGGCTCCTTTATCACATCCATTGAACTGACATTTCTTTGTGCGCTGTTGGATCCCGGATGAGTACGTTACTGAACTTGTCGGTATGGTTACGTTACTTGATGAGACTGAAGCTTTATTCATATAAAAATCACCACCAACAGTAAGTGGAATTTTTTCAAAGTTACAGTTTGAGTGAACAGTGCTGATATCAGATTCAGCAGGCGTAGAGGATAGACTTAACTCGAGATCAACTTCATCTTGAAGATCCATAGATACCTTGTTACTAGAGACTTTATTTCGGACTGGTACCTTTTCACCACCAAGATGAAGGCAAAAGTCCAAGTCTATATCCATCGATGACTCTTCATTGATTTCTTTAGGAGAAGACATGGAGGTGCATCCAGTGGCTGAACTCGCCTTGCTGTCTGAAGAGCTTGAAGAATGACCTAACCATAGACATAATGGCAATTCAGCGTCCATATCAATTGTTCCATCCCTCAAACTCCACTTGCGTTTTACACCCTTTGAGTCAGAAACAGACCCTGGTGAATCCAGTCGTAACACAGTATCAGTAGCATAACCAGCTCCTTCAAGACAAATCGAGTTGCTAAAGTTTTTGAAGGCATCCGACAAACTATTAGCAGAGAATCTTGCATCCATGTAAGTTACACGCAACTTTGACTTTAATATAAACAACTCTTGTTTACCAACCAATGGGTTGACCAGAATTTCTAGCTAAAAAAATATCCACAAAACTACAGATGGGTATTTCTAATTAAGCTACAATACAAGGGCTAACTGTCTACAATAGCAAAACACGTACTTCCCCCGCTCACAAATCCTGAAGTATCTCGTCGGTCCATTTGCTTTAATTTTTTTAACCGGAATCCAATCAATCAGCAACAGTAACTGACGACAGTTATGCAACAACACCAAAGTATAGTCCCATGGAAAACATGCATCCTGTTTCACAAAGTTAGGTAAGATGCACACTTTACTGATGTAGCATTCACAATTGTCATTTAGGAGTTCATATTCGTCCAAATAAAAGTTTAGGACTTAATAGAACTATTGAAATTTTGAGGTACAAAAATAATGAGACACATAAAAAGCCTCATCAATTCGACACCTAATTTGTTTATAGCTGATGTTACGGATAAATTCATGTTGAAAGGGAATAGGTGCATAAAAAATGAATATAAAGTTACAAAGTTTCTATAACCACTGTTTGCAAGAACACCCAAGATCATGCGTTCTGCTTAAAACTAATACGAGGTCTAAATCTAATTTTCCCCAAAACAGTTAAGCACGGACATTCAACTAAATCCTTTGTTTTCTGCACCTAATTATCTCTTACACAGTTACACATCAAGTAAACGGAGTTTTGTAAACTAAAATTTGAACTGAAACCCGAAAAATACAGGCAAACAGAGAAAATATCGAGTCTGCTTAATACATCAGAACATCATAAACGGCGACGGATCCAGAAATCTCACAAAGGGTATGCCTTAAATTCCAAAAAATTCTTAAAAAACAAACCATGTTACACTAACAACGTGCTTAAAAGGTGTGCATGTGCATACCGTCCGCCTCAACTAAGTCCGCCCTAATAATAAACATATCTTTATCATCAGCAAACACATATTGTGCAATAAGCCCCCAGAAATTAATATCCTGATTAATAAATTCAACTGCAACAGTATCAAAACATAACTCAACAGCATGAAAAGATATTTATGTTTATGTTTTACATCCCGACAATGATTGACTTAAGTATGAAACATCAACACTATAGTAGTGTTTAGTCTATTAGACCTACATATTTAGCAAGCAAAATAAAAAATATGTAATACGTGTATGTATCATCATATAATTTTTAACAACAAATTAACTAGCAGAATTACCTTGAGAAACCTACAAAGATTTAGAAAACTGAAAGAGTTGGTGATGAATACAGGATCATATGAGATTTTTTATTTAAATAAATGTGTTTTATATATACACAGTCATACACAAGTAAGTGCGGGTGAAATTTAACAATGGTGACAAAAAAAGGAAGCGCACGTTTATTGATGAGAGCGTAAGATAAGAGTATCTTTATCTTTTAGCCAATGAGAACTCGCCACGTTATTCCACTACAAGTTTCTCGTACTTGACACACACACTCAATATATCGAAATTTGCTTTCATTCTTCATCGAAATCAAAGGTCTCTTATCTATTTTCAAACCTTTAATTTGCGCTATTTGATTATTGATATGTTTTTTGCTTTCGTTTGTCATTGGATAATATTGAATTTTGTATCTGTATATTTTTTCCGAATAGAGATATGACTAACTAGAGGGACTTTATTAATTTGATTATGTGATTCTTCAAGTTGTAATTATTCTTCGTCCCATATTATATTAGATAGCTGACTTTTCAAAGTTTTTTTTTCAACTTTGACCAATATTTATATTTGTGTTATATAATACTTGACGAAAATATATGAATAGAATGGGGTTTAAATGTATTTTCAATGATATAACGCTCATCAAGATTATATAACACAAACAAAATATTTAAGGTCAAAGTTGACAAATAAAGACTTAAAAAAGTCAAACCGGACAGTCAATATGGGACGGAGGTAGTATTTAGAAATGAACGCACATCCAAACACCCCTTAACATATTTGTATGCCGTTAAAGAAATTGTTTCATTTTTAATAATGATTAAGGGGGGTGTTTGTTTTAGCTTTTTTAAACTTATTTTATTGTTTGGATAGGCTTAAGGAGTTAAGATGTGTTTGTTTAAGCCTATTTTTGGACTTATGAGCTTATATCATTTCTGCTTATGTTTTGTACGTCTAATTCTTTCCGCTTATTTCGTAACATATGGGTTTGTATAAGGTTATATAATAATAACCTAATATAATCCCACAAGCTTATAAAACATAATCTAAAATCAGCTTATAAGCCCAAAAATAGGCTTGAACAAACACTCTATAAGCCTGGGCTTGAAGGGGGTTTCATAAGTTCCTTTTTGGTGGCTTATGGCTTATCTAAGTTTACAAGGCTTATTTTTTGTCGTAAGCCATAAGCCACTTATTAAACATAAGCTTAAGCTCAGATGATAATCATATTGTTCACAAGATAAGCATATTGTTTACTGATTCTCTAATATTTATGTGTGTGTTTTAATTGTGTGACAGGTTCCTTGCTACTGAAACCGTTTTCAGTTCATTTAATTTCTCATTCACCATGGCGACAAGTAAGTAAAATTAGTCCTACTTTTTCACTTATGTGAACGATATTTAGTTTAGACAGTTGACTTTTTTGCTTTAAATTTGAGATACGTGAAGAATTGTTTTTCGGCTTTTAAAAGTGTGTGTGATTGTGCAGGTTTGGTCATTAGTTAGGAGGTTTGATCAACCACAAAAGTACAAACCGTTTGTGAGCAAGTGCACTATGCTCGGAGATCTTAATATAGGTAGTGTCGAGAGGTGAATGTCAAGTCGTGGCTTCCTAACTACCAAAGACAGAGAGGTTGGAACATCTCGATGAGAAGGAGCACATCCTTGGCGTTAAAATTGTTGGTGGCGATAATAGGCTAAAGGTAGTTACGTTGTCCCTTTGTGTATTAATATGACTTTGGTTATGAGTTTGGAAATTGTTGCAAGTTTCAAAGGGAGTACTATATATCTTATTATTAACGGTCAATTTTGGTAGTCATTTGTTCATATTGTTAAATTATTGAATGTTTCTTATCCTTGATATCGCAGAACTATTCTTCAATTCTTACTGTCCATCCAGAGGTCAACGAAGGAAGATCGTGGACATTAGTCATAGAGTCATTTGTGGACATACCGATGGCAACACCAAAGACGATACATGCTACTTTGTCAAATCTTTAATCAATCGCAACCTTAAATCTCTTTCGATATCTCGTAACGAATGGTCGCCGTGATCGGTGTGAACCCCTCACTTAATCGCTTTATAGTTTCAAACATCAAGATGTGAAATTACCGAGAATTCCTATTGTGTTCCTAAGTTATCATCTTGTCCGCCTCCCTTTCCTATGAAGTCGCTTATTGTTGTGTGGTTTGCTTTTAAGTTATTTAGAATCTTATCTAGTGTAAATAGATGTATGCGCCTTTTTATAAATTTTAATAGTCTTAGTAGTTGGTAGTAGAAGCAGCTCATTGTTTGCAGGACCTGCAAACATTTAGTAGCGGTTAAGTTAGTGTGTTAATAAAGAGTTTGTGGTTTGATCGTTTCCCTTCAAAGTGTTGCCTTCCTCTTTTGTTAACTTGAAATGCATCATAAGATATTAAATTCGACAATAATTAGCTGCAACTCAGAAATAACAATAGCGTTTAACTGTATCATTAACTATAATATCATGGACTCGTATGTGTTTTATTAGACCAGGATGAAAGATAGAAGTGATTTGTTAGCATAACGGGAAAGATGAATGATGAATGTTGGGAAGATGATGATTTGGGGAGATGAATGATTTGGGGAGATGATGACGAGGATGAAAGATGAAGGGCTAAAATATAAATGTGTTATAAAAGTATAAATGTGTATGGACTAAAATACCCTCGACTACAAAACAAAACTCAGACATTGACTTTGTCAAGGGACTTGTAACGAGTAAGAAACTTGAAATAGGAACCCCCGACGATGAAAATGCCCAGGTTTGTCCCAAATAAAAACGGATTGACAAATTTAGGGACCAACTGTGTATTTTAGTCTAATAAAAACATTTAAGGAGCCCACTTTTGCACATAACTCCCATCACATTTTATTAGAATAGCTATTTTATACAAACATTACAAAATATTTCACATACACTTATAAAGTAAATAAGTTAATAATAAAAAAATTTTAAGGGCTACTTTTGCACGTTTGTTTTTGCCTTCTCTCACACGTGACATATGGCTAGGGTAGTGGGGTCACGAGTGAGGGGCCTCCCCGTTACCTCTAGGTTTATAAGGCTAGTCACAATCGTGACCGGGCATGACCCATGTCATCAGGTGCCACATTAGATTTCTCTCTCCGGCGACCAGACATGACCAGGATGTCACAGTCGATGACCCAAGGTAACATTTTAAACATTTTAAAATTAAATTCATTAAAATTAAAAAAAAAATATTACAATACTAAATTAAAATAAACATTACAATACTTAAAAGAGTAAAGAGTGAAATGACACTATAGATAAATCACACCTTCTTAAAATTCAAATTTCAAATTCAAATTCAAATAGGAGCTTTAAAATTCAAATTCAAAATCACATATACTTGATGACACTATATATACAACACTATCAACACACCACACACAAAACGTCTCAAAAGATTTTCTCAAGAATTTATATCCACCAAAGTTGCTTGGAAACAAGCTTTTCAACTTCACCACGCTTCTCCAACTAGCTTTTCAACTTCAAGAAGTTGAAGTTTACTCAACACCAACCGAAAATGTCTTTTCGGTTTTCCAACCGAAAACCTATTTTTAAACACTCCACCGTGAACAATCCAATTGTTCCAACTCCACCGCGAACACCACGCGGATCTTGAAAACAACCCATTCGGGTTAGTGAGGCTTCCTTCGTCAACTTGAACAAGACGAAGAAAACTATAGGAGATTATGGAAGAGCGACACGCCGGCGAAGTCGTCGTCGCGAACAAGTAAGGGAAGCTCAATATCTTCAAGATAACTATTTTGACATAATGGAGACTCTCCAAGAATGGCGAGTTTAATTCCCTTCAAGTTCGAGGTTGAGTCTCGGATGATTCGCTTTTTAAGTTTTAGTAGTTTTATTTTCACTCCAGATGCGTTGTAGTTTTTATGTTTAAGCAGATTATGTATTTCATGTTTTCGCCAATAGTTCAATGTAATTTGTGTTTTCATCATTATGCTTATGTTTGCATTCTTTTTCCTCCACGAACCTTTCAATCTTTATAAAACACATCACCTTCAAAATTATTTACCCTCTCCAAAATGAAACTCAAGAAATAAATAAATAAATAAAAAAAAAAAAAAAAAAAAAAAAGTGGAGCAATATTATCGGTCGGTTTTTAACCGACGTCCTAAAATTTTGAACTCGACCGATGTCAAGACCAAGTCCACATCGGCCGACCGATGTTAACATCGGTCGTGGTTTTTTTTCAATACTCAACCGATTTAAACTACACGATTGCGACTAGCCTAAAGGAGGATGGGCATGTAGTTAATTAGTAAAGACACATGAAATAATTTAATTAATGAGCTCTTTTTTTTTTCTTCTTTTTTGTCAGAATTACTATCGGTATAAGTTTAATTTGATAGTGAGGTGGAATAAAAATTGAGATGTAAGATTTTATATCCATCGAAGCAAACTGATACCATACCTAAACTGAAAAATAGCCGGGAAAATTTCACAACAAATGAATAGATTATGTTCAGCTCAGATGACTTGCAAGATAAATTATAAGTTCAGCTCAAATATTCTCCATTTCTTATTCTCTTTTCTTATCCGGAGTTTCATTTTACAATTTTTGCAAGATGTTTTCGTGAAAAATAATTGCAAGTGAATGGTGTAGTCTACGTCAACAGTTCATATGAGTTGAATCTGACATGTAAAGTACATGTAAATATACTTTGCCTGTCACCATACATCAGCAAGTGATGTCTTATTGCGCGTCACCTCACCTATCAAATGCTACACAAAGATAACGTAACTTGTAATCATAATCTAAGCTTTTCTTTATGTTGATTAGGTTTTAAAACGTATGCAAGCAAAGTGGATCAGATGAATTGAAAATCTGATGCAATGCAATGTCTACAACGATCAAGGTACAGAACTTGAGAACGTTGATCGACCATAAAACTCAAAGACAAATTAAAGACACTACTCTCATATTAACCAAAGTTTAACAATGCTTGATACCCATCATCATCACATAATCAAAGTTTTAATTCCAAATCATGCCTAGGTATCAATCAATATACTAACACAATGTCCGATAATTCAATACTATACAAGTTAACGGATTAAAAAACAAGTTGGTAAACTCAAACCATTTATTATATGGATTAGTCATCCCGACATGTTATGAACTTGTTCAGCTTCAAACCTAACTAATTATTTTTTATTATTTTTTATTTTTTTATTTTTTTTTTGTGTGTGTAAATTTAGAACTATATAACTTGGGTCCACAATTTAGCCCTAAAAAGGCATCATTGGTAGTAATACTCTAGTTTTTTATGCTTAAATAAGTTTTAATTTAAATTCTTAGACAAGAAAAAAAAGTGCCTTACAAAATCTTGACTGATATCAAATAGGGGTGAGTTATCCACACCTCCCATGTGAGAAGATCCAATGATTGCATCGTGATCTTGTTTCAGACGTGCATGCATCGGTCATACATTTGATCAAAACCTATATTGTCACGTCGTAGGAGGGTGTGTATAGGGTATCCCAAATAATATTCAACCATGGGTGATCATCAACATTTTGATCCCCACCTGCACTACTTAAAATTCTATAATTAAGGCTACGGTTATCGTTTAACGTACTTGTTTTTCTAAGAAAAAAATGTATATATACCCTCCTTTACTAGAGGAATTGGCATTTAACCAAATTTGTTCTCAAATTCCAAATTGTATAAATTTTTTTAACAATAAATCAGATAAAGAAAGAGCACATTCTTGTAACAAAGGAGTGTGGAATACCGACACATTTCATCTACAAAAAGGCGCAAATAACATTAACTTGTACAAATTTACAACTTAAAACCTCATCTGTGATTAAGCTCCTTTTTTCTTTTCTTTTTTAAATTATTACTAATTAATGGTATGGTGAAAAAATAAACCATAAAGCATGAACATCTTATACCAAAAATTATATAGATTTACATAGATGATGAACATGCTGCAATTATACCAACTGCAATATCGAAACAGAACATAATCTTGGTACTTGCAAATTGAATGAGTAAAAGCAAGCCCATAAAATGAACACTAGCACAATTGTAGAACACAAGTACCTTGGAGCATACTTAGTTTGAGAACTTAAGCTTTGAAAACTTATGTGTCACCTTCAGAGTGATATCGGCATATGGTTCTTCTTGCATTACATCAACAAGGTCGCAGCTCTTCAATACCTAAACCATGTACGTCTTAAATTGTTCAAATTTTGGACGAATAAATACTGTTAACAGATTGTGTTGGTTATGGAGAGTAGATGTGATAGTTACTCCATTCTAAGATTGGCTAAACAAATATTTCGGTGAACATACTCTTTCAATTGTGAGATCAAAAATGCGATTAAGCGAATCTAATGAAGACGCAAAGAAAAGATATCTCTAATGCTAGAATGCTTGCAACAATATAATTGGCTAAATCATATCTTTGACGTTAGAAAAGAATCACACGTTGACGTTAGTGACAAAAGGCCGATTGTTATGTCACTTTGAAAAGATACTGTTGTTTGACTTGAGAAGTCAAACTTAAACAACATCTGGACTCTGGAGAGTTGATGCTTAATATGACAGTGATACATTTAACACCAACTTTTTCGTATGTGATTAAAGATACAAGGGGTTAAAGTACAATATTGTTCGAATTTTTGAGGCCACAATGATTTAACATTTTATAATAATTTGATCTTTCTCTTGTGAAAATACCAGGAAAAGGCTACTATTTTACTTCACAACAGTCAGCTCGTAAATAGTGTGTGTTTGCTAGAATTTTCACTATATCTTGAAAAGTCAATCACTAGACCTGTAATGGTTACTTCACTTTAATGTCAAAGCATAAAAAAAACTCACAAAGGGAGCATGATATGAGCAGAAACTTACCAGTGTCTCAAAGAACATTCGGGAGCATACTTTTCTTGTTTTTCCTTGCAGAATGTCATTCAAACTAACAGACCCAAAACTTTCTGATGTACACGGGGTGGCTGTTGACTTCTCTTTTATATATTGTGCCACGGTCCTGCACCAACGACATCATCATATATAAGTCACAAAGTAAACAAAACCACATATATCGCAAAGTTCAAGAACATTACCTAGTTCTTGCTAACAATGAGCTAACTTCAGGTGGCGATCGTTGTTTTCCAAATGAAGAATCCACATAAGGGGTACCCTTTAGACCTTTACATTCATGAAGGAGACATAATACACACATGGTCACATATGATAGTGTTTACTATACAAAGTTGATTATCAACTTACAGTATTTGTATTCAAGAACTCATTTTATTTCTTCTATTTTGTTTCTAATCCAAAAATGAGATCTTCAAGAGTATATAAGCAAACTCTGCTTCTTACTAAAGTTGTTCTGATATAAGCCCATTCTATATTTGAAATTGCATAGTTTTCTCATATTAATCGCCAAATGTTTCTATAATAGTACAGCTTATTTCTTCCCAATTTTCAGCTCAAAAAGTTGAGCCGACTTTCAAAGAGTCTAACTTGAATTACTTTTTTGACCGAAATAGCGATGAGAAGCAAAATATAAACTATTCAAAGCTAAAAACTTGACTTACTAGTTGATGTGCTAAAATCATCTTCCAAAAAGCCCAGCTCCTGAAATAGGAATGCACTATTAAGTTACAACTATTCAGTGAACAGAAGATTATGTTAAATATTTAACTAAGAAAAATACTTCAGAAATATCAGAGAGGCCGCCACTGTATCCAAAATCAGGTAAATCGGGTATCGTATCGCCGGGATCCACATCAGTACCGACTCCAACTTCCATTTTATCGTAAATCGGTGGTGAGAACATTTGACAAAGATTATCACTTAACCCTGCAAATTCTCATGCATAGAACATATGAGCAGTTTGAAGCAATTAAAAGTACTTTTTCACTTAAAAAACCCAACTCAATTCGTTCTTGGATTCAAAACTAATAGATCACATACTATTACAAAAACTATGCATTGTTGTTGTAACGCCCGACTCTAAGTTTTTTTTTTTTTTTTTTTTTTTTTTTTTTTTTGAAAGAAACTAACTTGACGTAACTCATAAACTGAAATAACCCAAACTAGACATATATTTACTTCATAGAAACTGTACATGACATTTACTATTTGATAAGACCCGTACATAACCAAAATGGGTCATTTTAGGCTAGAATGGCTTTATGCCAAACGCCCCCTTTACACGACACATATCACATGACTTGTTCGTAGACTACTAAAACAACTTGTAACTGATTATAAACTACTTTAACACTAATATTAGACCTTGAAAGACACATGGGGCATTACAAGTAGAATCAAAGTGCTAGAATGAGCCGCCAGAACCTATACCCGAGCGTAGCCGTTAATCTCCCAAAATGCAATCCTACTCGATATCTACAAGCCCCATCGCCTATCTTCAATTACCTACATGAAACATGAGTCGAAACGGTAAGTCCTTGTGACTTAGTGAGTAAACGGAATAAATATGAAATGATACTTGCAATTTCTAACATAAACATAATAATCTATAACATGGTTGAATGGCACGACTTATAGTCGATTTCTACTTGTACATGACATAATCATAAGCTTGATTCTAAATTTTCTTATTGATAACATGATATCTAAGCACGCATTCTAACTAGACGATGCTTAATCGTCCCACTACGAGTGAGAACTTCCCTAGCCAACGAGTACTCTTCTGACGGCTTCTATTTATACGTGCTTTTCTGATATGGGTCGTCCACTTAGGACGTAAGTGCTTTTCAAGCACGGTTCATCCACATAGGATGCTTGGTCATCCACTTAGGATGCTACTATAAAAGCACGTGTCATCCACTTAGGATGCTACTATGGGAGTTCTATATCGTGCATTTCTTAGGCACGCTAAACTTGTCAATAATGCTTCTTGTGAGCATATTATTCATGATTTGTTTCGGCTATCTCCAAAACCTTGCACAAGTTCTAACATCATGTTTAATCTATTAACATGAAGCTAATGCACCGCTACTCACCTCTAGGTCTTAATTAGCGCCCGTAAGCTTCCCACGAGCACCTACTCACAAGATAACCATTCTAACGCTATTAGGACATGCTAACACATTTATCTAACATGTATTGAGTCTATACTACTTAAACATGATCACCTAAGGTGTTATTTCATCATTAACACACTTTTCTAAAAATATATTTTGTGCAGAATTTTACAGTTGCTGCTGTATTTCGAACTTTAGGCCAATTTAACTTCCAATTGAGCCAAAACTCAAAGAATAACAATTAAAGTACACTCCGAGAGCTACAACTTTCGTTTAGATTTCATCTTAATCCGACGAACGGTTTGTTCTCAGCAGCCCTTTCAAGTCTGCGATTTTCTGAAAAACATTGCTGTCCCAAATTTAAATATTACCAATTCGACCCAAAACTCATGATAAGCTATTCTATTATACACCAAACTTATTTTACATCTTATTTGACATATTAAGATCATTTTCATCAGGCCCTTAAGCTATCTTACTAGTTTAATCACTTAATAAGCTTGTTCCAAACACCCTATAATTTACATACTTCATCACCATCAACAACTAACATCATGAATCTTTCTATATCATTAACCATAATTTAAGTACATGATTCCTAACATATTTATATCATAACAATAACACTTATAACTTCAATTTCATCATGATTCATCATAAATTAAAACTAGGGTTTCATCACCTCTAAATAAGCAATAAACAATTAAAACCTTCAATTTATATCATAAATCATGAAATCATAACTTGTTTTTAACTACTTACCTTGATGAAGAATCACTTCAAATACTTAGGAGGCTTCTAAGATTACACCAAATTACCAAGGACACAAACCCTTAATCTTGAAGAAATCCTTGTATAATTTGTTGATAAAATGAAAGAAGTACTAGTTTCCTCCTTTTGTTTCTATGAAGCCACATTCCGAGATATATGCATATACGTGTTTTATTTTGTAATCTCTGAGTTTTCTTCATCTTAAAGAAAGATACTCCTGCTTATCTTGTAAGTTTTGAAGTTTGGCAAGGTTAGTCCCTGTTGTTAAGTGTTTTGCACCGAAAGTCCTTTTTACTAACCATTATGCATTCTAAGTCCTTTTCTTCATAAAATACTATCATTTGGTCCCCTATAATTTCTAATATTAATATAAAAGTTTATTTCTAAAACTTATAAAATGTCGGGTGTTACAACTCTCCCCTACTGGAATTGTTCGTGTCCTCACAAACACCTTGTGAAGTTATTCTACTTAATTTCTGTCTATCAAATAAGTCTCCCCCACTGCGCTTATTCTAACACTAGTGCTAGTTCTATTTCTAATAATTCTAAATCTTATCTAACATAACTATAAACATATTCTTAAAGTACCTGAACCTTCACCGGTTTCATTCTTGACTTCATCTATCGGCATCATGTACGCCGACCTTGGCTCTTGCATCACCCGACCTCTTCTTCTCGCATTTTGATCCGCTCATCGGGTTGTATCGCGGGTTTCGCCTCGGCAATCTCTACTATCATGACCAGCCCATGCATATTTCACAAACCCTCGCTCGGTTTCCCACAATCTCTACTAAATGACCAACCCGACCACAACGAAAACACTCATTCCTCGCCGCCCGACATTCTCCAAGATGCCTCTTCTACAAATTCTGCAAACCGGATAGTCATATTTCTGATCACTATCTCTTTCTGATCTTGGTCTATTTGAACTTTCAGTTCTTGTTCTTTTTGCAGGGAAGTCTTCTTGATCACTTCTTTTCTTTGATAAACTAGGCACATCTTTCAAGGTTTCTTGCTCCCTATCTAATGCAGCATTAGTCAACTCCTGAAACTTCTGGTAACTCCTCATAGAAACAAACTCTCGAATGTCTTTCCTTAATAGCGCCGTAGTGTTCCATCATCGCTTCTCATTACCCGCATAATCGGGATTAAACCGTGCCCGATCAACAAACTTACCCGTAAACTCACTTACGACTCAAGAGTTTGATGCATAGCCGTAAACTCCCGCCTAATCTTCTTTATCGCACCTCGGAGAAAAGTACTTAAGAAACATATCTTTAAATTCATTCCACCCCATGCTATTCATCGCCTCTAACTACTAGCACCTTTATTCGATCCCACCAACCTTGGCCTTGATCAAGAAGATGAGAAGCATACTTAACTTGATATTCGAGGACACCCAAGAATGCTAAATGTCGCCCATGTCTAAAAGCCACCAGAATCGATTATCGGATCTTGCCGCCCATGGAACTCCTGAGGGTTACTCATCGCAAACCTTATACTTGAACCGATTCTCTAAGTCCTTATTTTTCTCAACATTATTTCTTGTCCCAATCACTATGGCGCCGAATTTTCCCTACCACCGAGTCCCCGACTTACGCCTTCGTAAATCTTTTGAACGATTGACGGCATTGTCAGATCTAGTGCCCGAGTGACTTCACCCGATACCAACCCTTTTAATATTGCTTTGATCGCATCAACGACTTGTTCCCTTCTCGAGTATTTTCTTCTCGCACTAGATCCACCAGCTTCTACATTCAAGGGTCAAGCTTCTCGTGTTCATTTCGGATTATCTTGAATACTTGTCATTTCTACTCAACCGAAATTAAACACTATGACATATAAGTTTAACTATTTCTATCTATAACCTCTAATCATACTTCTATAATCACATGCTATCTATTCAAATGCTAATACTTACACATGGCATTATATAAGTGGTGCTCACCGTCTCGCCTATTACCATTCTAGAAATTTCCCGAGACGCCCTATGATCTCAATAAATTCAAGTTATATGACGAACTATTATCACGCTTGGCAAAGGCCATAATACTCAAGGCCATATAAACATGTCATTATTGCAACCATATTTCATCTCGAGTCATAACTAAAATGACGATCTATCATTATACTCCTACACACGCTCTATCGACACGGCAATTCTATACATGCTAAGTTTAACTAATCATTGCATCAACATGGTTACTAATCATGCATAAACATAGATCTAATCAATTCTATATAGCATATAATCGTGTCTACATGTTCTATGAGTTAATACCGAGCTATGGTTTAAGTCTAAGTACCTCCTACTAACGGCGGATACTTAAATCCTCAAACCAACGCCCGATACCAACTTGTAACGCCCGACTCTAAGTTGTTTTTTTTTTTTTTTTTTTTTTTTTTTTTTTTTGAAAGAAACTAACTCGACGTAACTCATAAACCGAAATAACCCAAACTAGACATATATTTACTTCATAGAAACCGTACATGACATTTACTATTTGATAAGACCCGTACATAACCAAATGGGTCATTTTAGGCTAGAATGGCTTTATGCCAAACGCCCCTTTACACGACACATATCACATGACTTGTTCAGAGACTACTAAAACAACTTGTAATCGATTATAAACTACTTTAACACTAATATTAGACCTTGAAAGACACATGGGCATTACAAGTAGAATCAAAGTGCTAGAATGAGCCGCTCAGAACCTATACCCGAGCGTAGCCGTTAATCTCCCAAAATGCAATCCTACTCGATATCTACAAGCCCCATCGCCTATCTTCAATTACCTACATGAAACATGAGTCGAAACGGTAAGTCCTTGTGACTTAGTGAGTAAACGGAATAAATATGAAATGATACTTGCAATTTCTAACATAAACATAATAATCTATAACATGGTTGAATGGCACGACTTATAGTCGTATTTCTACTTGTACATGACATAATCATAAGCTTGATTCTAAATTTTCTTATTGATAACATGATATCTAAGCACGCAGATTCTAACTAGACGATGCTTAATCGTCCCACTACGAGTGAGAACTTCCCAGCCAACCAGTACTCTTCCGACGGCTTCTATTTATACGTGCTTTTCGATATGGGTCGTCCACTTAGGACGTAAGTGCTTTTCAAGCACGGTTCATCCACATAGGATGCTTGGTCATCCACTTAGGATGCTACTATAAAAGCACGTGTCATCCACTTAGGATGCTACTACGGGAGTTCTATATCGTGCATTTCTTAGGCACGCTAAACTTGTCAATAATGCTTCTTGTGAGCATATTATTCATGATTTGTTTCGCTATCTCCAAAACCTTGCACAAGTTCTAACATCATGTTTAATCTATTAACATGAAGCTAATGCACCGCTACTCACCTCTAGGTCTTAATTAGCGCCCGTAAGCTTCCCACGAGCACCTACTCACAAGATAACCATTCTAACGCTATTAGGACATGCTAACACATTTATCTAACATGTATTGAGTCTATACTACTTAAACATGATCACCTAAGGTGTTATTTCATCATTAACACACTTTTCTAAAAATATATTTTGTGCAGAATTTTACAGTTTGCTGCTGTATTTCGAACTTTAGGCCAATTTAACTTCCAATTGAGCCAAAACTCAAAGAATAACAATTAAAGTACACTCCGAGAGCTACAACTTTCGCTTAGATTTCATCTTAATCCGACGAACGGTTTGTTCTCAGCAGCCCTTTCAAGTCTCATGATTTTCTCAAAAACATTGCTGTCCCAAATTTAAATATTACCAATTCGACCCAAAACTCATGATAAGCTATTCTATTATACACCAAACTTATTTTACATCTTATTTGACATATTAAGATCATTTTCATCAGGCCCTTAAGCTATCTTACTAGTTTAATCACTTAATAAGCTTGTTCCAAACACCCTATAATTTACATACTTCATCACCATCAACAACTAACATCATGAATCTTTCTATATCATTAACCATAATTTAAGTACATGATTCCTAACATATTTATATCATAACAATAACACTTATAACTTCAATTTCATCATGATTCATCATAAATTAAAACTAGGGTTTCATCACCTCTAAATAAGCAATAAACAATTAAAACCTTCAATTTATATCATAAATCATGAAATCATAACTTGTTTTAACTACTTACCTTTGATGAAGAATCACTTCAAATACTTAGGAGGCTTCTAAGATTACACCAAATTACCAAGGACACAAACCCTTAATCTTGAAGAAATCCTTGTATAATTTGTTGATAAAATGAAAGAAGTACTAGTTTCCCTCCTTTTGTTTCTATGAAGCCACATTCCAGAGATATATGCATATACGTGTTTTATTTTTGTAATCTCTGAGTTTTCTTCATCTTAAAGAAAGATACTCCTGCTTATCTTGTAAGTTTTGAAGTTTGGCAAGGTTAGTCCCTGTTGTTAAGTGTTTTGCACCGAAAGTCCTTTTTACTAACCATTATGCATTCTAAGTCCTTTTCTTCATAAAATACTATCATTTGGTCCCCTATAATTTCTAATATTAATATAAAAGTTTATTTCTAAAACTTATAAAATGTCGGGTGTTACAGTTGAGTCTTATAGTATATATATATTAAAAGGCACTCACCATATGATACATGTGGGTCTGAGTTATTATGGGCTGGTTCAGAATGAGCTGATTTTGTTGATGGAGTTTGCTTAGGTAACGGCACGGGTTCAATAGGAACCTCCAGTTCATGAAATTTTGATGAATCATTACTGTTTCCATCTGATATCTCCTTCACCACAGAATTATTAGGATTAGAATTAGGTGAAGGATCAATATGCTCATTAGTGCTGATGTCATTGGATCCTATGTGATTAGTATCAGGTTCTTGAAAACCACCGTTTGTTGCTGGAGTAACAGGATCTCCGCTGCATCAAACGTGACTGAATCATTATTTCCACTGGAATAATTCTCAAAACCATTCTAAAAGAGTTAATACTTGTTTTGACTCTACAAAGTCATCTATAACTTTTCAGACAAGTATGGACATCAAAACATCATACTTGACCCGTTGCAAAAAACTGAAGTAAATATGGTTCCGAAAAAAGATTTAAGTGATAAAACAACCTTTGAAAATTCATTAAACTCAAGATGGAAAAAAATATAATTCAACAAGTGATGGAATTTTTAAGCCATAGAAGATTAGAAGTTGATTCAGTCATGAAATGTATTGGCACATCTTTCCACTTTCTCTATCAATGTATGTATCAATTATCCTGACGTTTTAGCATTTCCTAAAAAATGCAGTTCATTTGCAACGACTTGTGTTCACTAAATGAATGACTTAAACTTCATACATGCAATAAATGCTGTACCAATTAACAAAATGAAACATAGCATATCAAACGTTGAAAAGAACTATCTATCAGATGCATACATTTCCACCGATCCCGGCTCAGACACTGAATCATCCATAGAAATAGATGGATTGATGGTCGCACCCTATACAAAGAGCAGAAAATGACATATATTATACTTTCAATACCTAAAGTACTCAATTATCAACCAAATACGAAACACATCTAACACAGTTACCTCACCAACATATATCATAATATGTCCTGCAGGATCTTTTTTATTTGAAATACTTGGCGGACAACAATCTGAGGATATGCTAAAGTTTAGAGGTCAGATCGACTTTTAGGAATAAATATCAAACTTACCAGCAATAACACCTTACCCGCGAATGAAATATCTTCATTGGGCACACAATGGTTTTCTGGGGACCTATGAATTAAACCGTCAAAAATTCTATGTTCTACATTAACCAAATTAAATATATAATATAAAATAGACTATTTCATACTCATTTGGGTTGTAGCCATCAATTTCCATCAAGTCAAGGGCAAACTGTCCGGCAAAGTGATGGATTCAAATTTGCTTGATTCTGATCTTGTGGGAGATTAATATTTGCATATTCAAAGGCCTTATTTATGTCTATGCTTAGGACATCATAGTCATGTTGGAGATATTCAACTTTCTTTGAATATATACTGAACAACACCAAGCAGAAGATGACCCGACATTCTTAATGCAATTGGGACTTGTGGATGCATTATTTGCTCTACGAAATCATGTTATATTCAAGCATTAGAATAAGAAACAGAGGGCCCAAGATATTGTCACACTATTGAAAATAAAATCATAATTTTTGTAACTTGATCAACCAAGAGAGCCAATGTAACATAAAGTCCTTAATAGTGACTTAGTGAGAAAATACACAATTCATTCGTTCATATTTATAACAAGCAGTCAAAAGTAAAAAAACAAACCAACGGTCGAGGGGATATTGATGGTAACATAATTGGATCTGTTAAGCTTCTTTTGCAGATGGGCAGCACACCACACTGTACCCAATGGACCTTTTCGTGCAAGCAAATTGTGGGAGTAGAACATTTTCCAACTTATGGATCTTTACTTTTTTTTTGAACGGCGCTTATGGATCTTTACTTTGACTTTCTGATAACGATCATCAAGGTTATCAAGCTAATAAAATAGTTGCTAGGAAAAAAGATACCAGCATAATATGAAGGAAATTACCTCCCTATGTGGCGCTATTCCTAGTGTTGCTACTTGCTCGAGATATGTACTGCATTGCATTGTAGCACTATCAACATTACACATCAGAAAAAGCAATACAAAATTTCCAATATATTTTTTCTACATCAGCAACTGATAAAGTAGTAAGGTTAATGTTGACATATGCTGGTATCATTATATGACTCAATGTTTTAATCGCTAGCCCATATCTAAGTCATGTACATATCATATTTCAAATGATTTAGTGATACTAATATGTTCTATATACAAAATATGAATTAAATTATCTTCTGCAAAAAGACATGCATGCTTCTCAATTTTCAACGTTAGTCCACCTCTAGGCTCTAGTTAATTAAGTTATTGTTTTTACATTGTATACGTATGTCATGATCATCTCTTCATCGAACACGTAATTTCTTGTGTTCCTAAAAGTTTTCTTGTGTGATTTATATCTACACTGTCGTGTTTTTGTAAGGTTATGCGATCGTGATCATATGGAGCCATGAGGGGCACTATGCTCACACAACAATGCGGTTATGATCGATTCTTGGCATTTGGCCATGTTAGTATAGTATCTCCTATTTACTTCAATGCACTAAAACAAACACAATGTAAGTGTGTGAGTACAGATATTTGTGTGAATAAAAGTATCTAATTTATAATTGCATTAAGAAGAAAAAAAAAAAAAGAACTCACCAGTGAAGTCTTTAAAACCCTAAATCGATCTGTGTAGAAAACCTTTTATTTTCTGTGATGTGAAATATTTATATAGAGAAAAGCGGGAACAAATTTCTAAACCCAACTCATTCGCGGGCTATCAAGGATTTAATTTGAAGTAATGTATCATTTCCATTTCAAAAGGCAATGTCATAATGTGGTCTTCTTGAGAAAATGAGAAATGGAAGTTTTTATTTGATGAAACACGATCAAAACTCTATATATAATCCCCGACAAATGACCTGGTACGTCTTAAAGCCGCTAAAAAAATAGTTCAATCTACACATTCTTTTTAACAGTTTTAAAATGTGTATAACTTTTTTTTTTTTTTTTGGTTAATCATGACTTTTTGACCGACTAATTCACGGGGTTTGAACTCATCACTACACAAACTCAAACCAGGTAAAACTCTCCATTTTCATGAGGTTGGTGTGGCCACTTATAATTGTTTGCACATAACAGGAATTGAACTTGATACCATACATATTTTCAGAGTGATAATTTATTAACACTTAATAATGTATTAAAATTGGTTACAGAAAAAATGTAAAACAATAAATTTTCCACACTTATAATTGTATATATAAAAGGTTCACACTTTTAAATGCGAATAAATCCATGAAATGTCCACACTTAAAGGTGTTGAAATCATTTGTAACACTCAGTTTCTCCACGCTTCAACAAGTGCGGAGAAATAATGGGTTACAATTAATCTCTACATTTAAGAGCATGGAGAAATCTAATTTTTTTTCACACTTAAAAGTGTGAATTTCTTTTAATGCAACTATAAGTTTGAAATTTTATTATTTTGTAATGCATAAATCTGGCGCGGACTGGATTCAACGACTCTCCTTGGGCCGTTAGTCGTCTTCTCGAGTCCTAGTAGACATGTCAACAAAGAGAACCCGTTAAGAGTGGACCCGAGGCCGTAGCCCCGGGGTCCACCTCCGACGGTCAAGTTAGTATGCGATGTAGCATATATCAAAGTTAGGGTTAGAGATAACCCGCATTGTATTTATAGGGATGGATTAGGGTTTAGGCGTAGGGTCAGACCGCCGCCCCACCCATTCCGCCTGGGCCCGACCATACGTCCACAAGCCCCCAAGTCTAGTATGAGATAGCGCATGGCTATGTTATGCTAGACTTAAGTTCTGCTCATGGCACAGTGGGTGAAAGTGAATCATGTATCTCGATCCCGGGTGAGGCGCTTTTGTGCATCAAAGAAGCGACGCAACATGGTGCGACGAAGACGGCTCAGTAGCGTGTCGCGACAAAGAGGTGCGATGTAAGACGCGTCAGAGCAGAGCGCGCGGTCGCGCGCGTCAAAGAGGTGTGACAAGACGTGTCAGAGGCAGTCGTGCCGTGCGACAAAGAGGTGCGACGTAAGACGCGTCAGAAGTAGAGCATGCAAGTTGCGCGACAAAGAGGTGCGACAAAAGACGTGCTTCAGGCAGGAGGTGCTGTCTTGCGCGACAAAGAGGTGACGAAGACGCGTCAGAGCAGAGTCTTGTGTCTTGCGCGACAAAGAGGTGCGACAGAGACGGCTTCAGCGCGTATGCGCCGCGCGCGACAAAGAGGTGTGACAGAAGACGTGATTCTCGCGCGTTACATCCGCCTTTACAACCGACAGATGACGCCTCCCTGCTGCAAGATGGTGCGAATATTTAAACCGCCTTTGTACCGGACTTGCAATACTTCTTACATACGATCCGCTTCCAAATATACCTACGTGACGTGACGGAAACAAGTGGTACTATATACCTTGGTAGCCCCCAAGTTTGATGGTGCTACCGTGTAGGAGCATTAAACTTATTTATGCTCACAGAAACACCTGAATGCAAACATTAAAGTATATGCCGCGAATCGCAAAGATATAAAACCTAATGAATTGAAACAATAGACAAAGACATAGCATGAATAATATATAAGAGAAGTAGTGCGCACCGTCGTGACGCGCATCACGAAATAATTAATTATGTTTTTGTTTTTTAATGTATAAAATAAAACCTGGATGGATGTACCGTGACCGCGACTAATAGACGCAGATGGATTTATCGTAACCGCATAGACTCGAACGCTTGTGGATGATCGCAGATGTATATACCACGGCCTTTGTCCGGTCGCATCATGGCGATTGACTAGCATCGTGGTGTTCGCTGCGTCGCTGCGTTCTCTCGCGAAGATGTCCGAACGCACGGTCTTATGCGGGTAGATTTATCGCGATCGCGTTGTTCGGCGAACAACAAAGCACCAACCGTAAAACAAGATCTCTGCGAATTAATTCGCGGCTAAAAGGAAAATAGCCCGATCGCATGGATATTTTCTTAGGTCCGATCGCGGACTAAAAGATAAAATAGGTCCGATCGTGCGGACTATTCTTTTCTAGTATCTTATGTAAAGAAAAGCATGAATCGTATACATGTTATATTAGATTATGTATATAATAAATACATTCACATGAAGGAATATTATGATGTTTATTAACTGCATCGTCACGTGGAGTATTAAAGCATGGATACTTTAAAGCATGCACGGCAATCGATTATATTAATTGCGAATGATATTTTAAATCAATCGATTATAGGGATTTAGAGTTACCGACTTTAGAAATTGATTTCTGCTTTTCGGTATTATGAGAACACGAAACATAGTTTATTCGGGTCCCACAGATGGCGCCAACTTGTTGATGCATAATCGGCGATGATGGATTCAACGACTCTCCTTGGGCCGTTAGTGCCTTCTCGAGTCCTAGTAGACTGTCAACAAAGAGAACCGTTAGAGTGACCCGGGCAGAGTAGCTGGGTCCACCTCCAACTCAAGTTAAGATGATGTAGCGTATATCAAAGTTAGGGTTAGAGATAACCCCGTCATGTATTTATAGGGGATGATTAGGGTTTGGGCGTAGAGTGGTGATCTGCCGCCTGACCCATTCTGGCCGATCCGGACCATACGTCCACAATTTCTTTTCCATGATCGTTAATGTAACCAATTTTAAACATTAGTAAATGTTAATAAATTAATAAACTTTACACGCATTTTCAAAGTACGAGGAAAAGGTGTAGATTGAACTTCTTTTTAGGACACCTCACATTTTCATAAGTGGTCTAAAGTTCAAAACATATATGGTTGTTAAGATCCCGATTATAATTTTATGATTTTACGATTTTAAGATATTACGATAGTCATTATGATGGCGTCATAAGCTCAAAAGTCATCAGGCATCGTCGTTAAGACATTATGTTATTTAATTTATATTATTTAATTATAAAATATGTGAATTATTTATTTTTAGTAAAAGTAAACTATAATTACTTTTGGCAAGGACGAAGTCGTCACTTAAAGATTGTCTGGAAAAAGTAGTATTTTGTTGTGGGAAAAAATTGAAAAAAGAAGAAGAAATATAATTACTTTTGGCGTTGACACATGTCGACGTCTATGTTTACTGCCCTATATGTCGTTACTAAAAGTGTTAGTCAAAAGTCAGAAAACAAATTATTTATCATTTAGTGACAGTCTCCGACGAAATATGTCATCTCTAAAAGTGTTTGTCGCGTGAAGATTCTTGCAGTGGATGCTAAGGCTATGCACAGTGGTGACCTGGGTCACTTGTGCCACATCAGCTTTTTCTCTCCGACGATCTAACGGTGACTTAGTTACCACAGTGGTGACCTAGTTATTTTTTTTTTTTTTTAATTTAAATATTTTAACAACAAAATTAAAATTCATTAATAAAATACTTAAACATTACAACAATAATTAAAAACTTAAGCTAATAAAGCGTAAACATTACAATACTTATTAAAAACTGAACTAATAATTTAAGTTGTGGTGTGACTTGATTATTCAAATAAAAATTAAAAACATTACATAAAAGTAATAAAACAAAGTATTACATATAAATTAATTTTTATACATTCTCTATGTTAAAATATAAGAAAATTAAAAGTATAAAATAAAAATGATAATAAAATCAAACTTTAAAGGTTTAGACTATAAATTTATTATTTATAAAAATAAAATTAAAAAACAAATTAGAAATAACAAAGTCTATTCTACGGTTCTACCTCTTCTACCTCCTGCGGATCTCACACACAAACCTTTTTTTTAGCCGAATTAGAAAAAAAAGAAAATAAAAGAGAGAATAGTGAGTTAAAATAGTCGGTCGACTAGGCGAACTAGTCTGCCATTTTCTCCTCCCCTAACCGACTGCAACCGATGAGCCACAGTAGGGTGACCGAGCATAACCGGTCGGTTGACCTGGGTCTCGACCGACCCACTGCTCACAGCCTAACAACACACATAACATATTAATGTGGACCTTGATAATTTGTTGACAAGTATACCAAAGCAAAAATGTGGGTTTCCCGTACAAGAATCTAGGGTGCGTTTGGTTTGTCGTTGGATTTGGAATAGGGTTAGGATTTGGTTTAGGATTAGGATTTGATTTAGGATTAGAGGATTTAATAAAAAAACAGAAATTAAATTATTTAAATAATTTAAAAATATTTTTCTGTCACTTGTGGGTCCATCCGAAATTTAATTTTATCTTTGTTACTCACAACTTTTATATAAACAATTATTTATATGTTAGTGATATGTGGGCCATGCAACATTGCAGAAGGAGAGAGAATAAACCTACCACTATGGTCAGGATTGGATTTTTAACCGTGAGTCCCAAAGTTAAATGTAAAAGTAGGATACCAAACAATACATTTTTGGAGTGAAGCCAATCCTTTTTATAAAAACCTCTATACCAAACGGCCCCCTAATCTATTATTCTTGTAGCCACGAAACCACCATCAATTTGAATATGGACACCGGACTCAATCATGACACACTAAACCTATATACATCGTTACATTAATTCGTAGTCTAAAAGTGATAATATTAAAGAAAAACCTAGCTATTTATACAGGTAAATTTAGAAAAGTAAGTCACTCATTATCCGCTTAACTCTTTCTTTTGAACCTAACCAAACACTACACAAGTGTTTGACTCGCTAAAAATATAGAATTTATACTCGTTTTATTGACTGATGCGGTTACAATAAATTGTTTATAAGATTACTATACTTTTCGTGTTTTCGTTACTATTAATATTACGCCTAATTAAGAACGATCTTTTCTTCACGCTGTCATCACTTTTGAAAAAAGTTTGATTTCAAAATGACTTTGAGACTATGACTTTTTCCTTCCAATGAAGAGTGACAAGTGTCCCGACACTTTTCGGATTCCAATCATTTTCGCATTCTATGATTTATAGTCGACTAATATCCAATGACTTTTTAAGATTCGCCATTTTTTTTTTTGATATTTTCGAGAAAAGTCAAACTTTAAAAAGTAATATTTTATTTTTTTCCTCCCCAACGCCGAAATGACTTAAGTCGAATTAATTTGAGCGGTTTAGGCAAATAGTACTTTTGTAATGTTATCCAATTTTTACACCACGGTAAAAATAGTTTTACTATCACATATCTTTCCTAACCAATGAATTAAATAACACATACATTACACCCCATTACAAAATTTCTCCTAGAAGTCAAGAACCATCGCCTTCTCGAAATCCTCGCAAAAAGTGTTTCAGTATTCGGTATGTATTTTTATGTTGATATATATAAATTGTTCAGATATTTGTTTTTCCCTTATTTATTTGAAATTAATCATGTTTAATAGTAGTTTTGCAACAACAATTTTGTTTATTTAAGTTAGCAAAGGTTTTAGATTGTGTTTGGGTTTGTAATTTATCCTGTATCGAGATGTGATTCTTTGTTGTTCTAACTTTTGAAAATATATTTGGTATTTGTTACAAAATTGTAGTGTGAGGCTTGGATGATTGAATGCGCTTTTGTTACTTATTTTATTTTTCATTTGTAGGAATATGAGGCGAAAATCATCA